>JAADVO010000071.1:0-69296 GCA_023335655.1 Globisporangium spiculum
AAATGGCCGTCCTGGGTGACCACTTGCTTATTTCGAGCTCAAATTACATCACCAAACAGAACGCAATGCGTTTTATCATATCTCAAAAACTCACGCTCGCAAACACATGTTTGAAGAAAAAATCGACCGTTTTCGGATTTTCTTACCCTGTCCCTAACTTTTTGGCGCGCACTGTAGAACTGGTGGTGGATTGACTTTGGGCCCAAAAAGCTAACTTATATCATTACACTGAGTTACACTTATGCTACACATAACTTAGATCATTACTCTTGCATTTAAAAACAGTCATTTGCCTGCTGTGGTTTTTGATATCTGTATTGATTAAACTGCTTTAAGTGCAATTTGCACTGGCATATGTGCATAATCATTTGTGGAAAGATAGGATGGCGACATGTCACTTTTTGCTCCTCAATTCCATCCATCAGCCCAAGAGCAGCAAAAGGGAAGTGACGGAAGAGCCTCAGCCCTCACTTCCGCTCTCCATCCCGTCCGCCGCATTCCTTCGCTCCGCCCAGTCCGCCTCCTCACTCACAGACTTACGCTCACGTTCACGCACTCACACGCCCGCCGGTACACAATGTCTGCGTCTGGAAGCTTCCGACGGAGAGCTGCACCCGCGCCGGCGAAGCTCAAGGCACGCACCGAGTTCTCCGTGACGCTCTTGGTGCCGCAGAGCGTGAGCACCACGACGATGTCGGCCGCGTCCACGTGGTACCGCTTCGAGTACCGCGAGGCCGGCGCGAGCACGTGGACCCAGAAGATCGACACCAAGCCCGGCGCGAGCGAGGTGCTGCTCGACGACCTCAACCCGACGAGCACGTACGAGGTGCGCATCTTCGCGGTCGCGCACGACGAGGAAGGCAAGGAGGTGCTCTCGGAGCCCAGTGAGATCGCGGCGGTCGACACGGAAGTGCCTGGCTGCGGCCCCGACAAGGGAAAGTGCGTCATCATGTGAACCTGACCAGCCACATTGCGGGGTCGTAGGCGCATCTGTCCCCATGTCGGAAGAAGAAGAAAGAAGCTCCTCGCCAGCCAGCCAGCAGCAGCTACGATTAACCAGGAGATGAAGAACGAATCTATCTCCTACTGCATGTGAGATTAATGATTGAGGGTCTCTATTTATCAGGAGAAGACAAACCTGGAGCCACTCTTCGGTGGTCGTCCATAACAACAACAACAATCCAAAACAAAACACACTCATTGACTTTTGCGTGTGAAAGAACACCACCACACCACGCTTCCTAATGCTTCCCCCCTAACATCCTATGCACTAACTGTAAACGTATCTTGCAGCACTGTACTTACATAGCTGCTGATGTTATCACACTCCCCGGCTCATGCCAAAACTTGCTTCCACTTGGTCAGCGTCTCACTCACACGGACAACTTGTCCACCTCCAGTGACCTGGTTCCAAAATCCGTCCTTCTCCGTGTCCTGAGTCTTGGACCACCACTCGCGCAGCTCTCCCTCCCCAAAGCGCGCTTCGAAGTCCGTGAAAAGCGCATCGACGACCTCAAAAGCGTAGCCCGAAGCGACCAAATGGCTCGTGGCTTCGCGCAGCCAACTCACGTGCAGTAGCTGCTTGCGGAACAAACCCGTCCACAGATCGCTCAGGTTCGCGCCAATTTTCGGGATGTCGACGCGCAGGTCCTCGTAGTCAACCAAAAGCGACTCCAGCGCGACCTCAACGTCGTCACTTGTGACGTGCTCGCCTTCAAACAGCTGCAGCAAGAGCCTCGATACTTCTTCGCGAACGGATTTCTTGTTGTCAATGCTATACTCGGCTGCGATCTGCACAAAGTGCATCCATCGATGATTAGTTTCTCCCTCAAGCTCATCGATGCACGTCACAAGTTCGCTCAGGTCTTGCACAGACAAAAATTCTTCGAGCGTCGAGCGCATTTTGCCAGCGACTTCAGGATCCAGCTCCTCTTCGCCATCGTCTTCGTCACAATCAGCGTCGTCGTCATTTCCGTCTGTGAAGAAATCCTCAATACCGTTCTCGTGGAGAAACTTTTGGACCTCCGCGTCGTTACGTCTCACATCAGCTGGCAGCACATTCGCAAGTGAGATCTCTTCGTCCACGAGCATGCGCTTCACGCTTCGCACGTCGCTGTCAACCTCCAAGACCGACAGTACTTCTGAAAACACCAACGATGCCAATCGGCATTCAATTAAGTGCGCTAACGGCTGCGAGATCATCCACGAAATTCCAAAGCAGCCCGCTGAAATGAGGCGACCGAGCAGCATTGCCAAGTACTGGTGTACGAGAGGAATGTCGATACGCATGTCTTCGAGAAACTCTGCGACCGACAGAATCGCCGCTTGAATCACAGTCGCAGTGAGCGCGTTACGCTCGTACAGCCCAACGAGCAAGTTCACTGCATGGTCCCGCTCGCTCGTCTTACCTTCCAATGCCAAGTTGATCGTTTGCTCTGCGAATTCCACGTGGCACGCGCCAGGAGGAAGCTCGCGAACACACGTTGCAGCTTCTTCAATGTCGACGATCGAGGTGTATTCTTGGATGATGTTCTTGATTCGGCTCGCGTATTTCGCAAGATCGTCTTGCTCCTCTGATGCTGCCGCTTCTTTCGTTGGGCTCTTAGCAGCAGCTTCAACCACTGGCTCTTCTTCTTCTTCTTCTTCTTCTTTGTGCAGCAACAAGTTGCTGCTCTGCTTTGCCAGCTGAGCACTCGTGATCTGGGTCTTCTTGCGGCGATGACTCAAGTTGTCGTGCTGAGCGTTCTTGCCCTGCTGCTGCAGCTTTTGCGCTTCGCGACGAACTTCTTCCAGCGTTTTTTGTTGGAGTTCCTGTGTTCAAAATAGTAAGCAAAACAAATCAGTATACAACGAATGAACAAGCACGAGAGCAAACGCCACACACAAGGAAGGCCTTACCGCTCGTCGTGGCTCCCACATGTGATCTCTCATCTCCAAGAGGTCCTTGATCAGAAATCGCGCGCGCGATGGTAACTTGGTATCCTCCGAGAGTTCCACGAGTCGCAAGATGATAATGTTCATGATCGTCTTGGTCTTGGGCTGGTCGAACTTCTTTCCTGCGGTCGCGAGCATTTTGCAGAGCGCTTCCATGTCTTCTTCGTCTGGGAATCGGATCGTCTGGGCGGCGATTTCATGTCCGTCCGCTCCCTTCTTGATCAGTTCCAGACCGAGCAAGTGGAAAATGCATCCTTGCACCACATTTCGCTGTTCCACAAGTAAAGCGACAAGGGAAAAAAAGATCAGCTACTGTTCTAACGAAAATAAACGGGTGGAGTTCATTTTCGATAATAGAACGTACCTTGAGCATGTCGACTTTGAATAATTCGCCAATGAATCGAATGTTGCCCAGCATGTGTCGCTTCGCTCGCATTGCCAGCTGCAGATTTTAAAGGTACGATGTTAGAAAGCATAGAAAATCCACCAAGAACGCACCATTTGTGGATCCAACCACCCCCACGTATACACTTACAATGTCCTTTTGCCGCTGGTCCAGCTCTTTGTCCGTGTCTTGCTGTCTCTCCTTGCCGACGGCAGTGTGCTTATTCTACAGAAAAAGGTCGGGAAATTAGATACGCTTTCGGGAAAACTCAATGTAAGCGAATGCATAGCAGATTGGCTTTGATGAACGTACCGTTTTCTCAAACTCAATTTGGCAACGCGCCACCAGCAGATTCTTGAAACTGGCTTGCTGGTGTGCGGCAGCGATCGCTGTATCGGCTGATGGGAACGTGCCGATCACGGGCTCGTCTTCGCTGAGCTCGCTGATCTTTCGCTCTGCAAGCACAAACACGTGGAACAAGATTGGTCAACAACTCTGCTAAAAAACTATGCTACCTCAAAATCACAGACACTCGAAAGACTTACTGAGATAGAAAAAATTGTCTGGCGAAAGCTTAGCCACCGAAACAATGCACTCGTTGTGGTGGAAAAACTCCATCGATGACACTGGAACTATCAGAAACCAAGACAGCACATGTAAGAGGTGAGTACGAAAGCTCGCAGGTTCCAGAGCAAGTAAATTTCAATGACTTCAACGCAAAAGTACCATGCTCGCTTGTTGGTGTCGCAGCAGACGTCTCCAGAAAAGCATCCTTAAAACACTCAGGCATGCTACAAACACACATCACAGAAGAAATGAATCGATTTGCTTTGTCCTACTGTTGGAGAGGGACAAATTGTCCAGTATCATACCTTTTGAACGGTCCGACCATGGACTGATAGTCGTCTTCGCGGACAGCAGTCCAGTAGAAAACCTGGACATCACAGAATCAAACAAGGGTAAGCTCATGACGAACACGATGCCTGCCAATTCATCCAAATACTAACGTACCCCTGGCATTGCAGTGCTCTCGATAGCACGGATAAACGACCAGTGCTTGTTTAATGTCCGGAAGTAAAACTCCTTGCATAGATCAGCGTACACATCCGCAAAGTTCGCTTCCTCCAATGCTTTGTCCATGATCACAGAAACCACGCTCCTATAACAAATCCAAACACAGCGTTTATCAGCCACATCGTTAACCCCGGGAAGGCAAAGCAGACAAATAAGGTGCCTTGAACGTACCTCAATAGCTCAAAGCTCTTCAATTCGACGGCGCAAAGTTCGTTTGTCAATTTGGCGAATTTCTCTCTCGTCAGTTTGTTCAGCAAACCCTTCACGTAGCTCAGCGTCGATTCCACCATGGACTGCTCCTTTTTCGGCACCCATCTGTTCTCGGAAATAGTGAGCGGCTCGATTGGACCATCGTAGAGCGGTGGAGGTGGAGGACCGTAGCCTCCACGACCACCTCCGCCACGACCACCACCACCTCCGCGACGTTTATCAGTATCTCTCCTGGAGCCGCCCGTGAAACTTGCTTGTCGCTGGATAGCTCCTCCTCGTCCTCCACGTTCTGATTTCTTCGCAAACCGACCAGTCGCTCTTTCCTGCTCGCGGGAAACGATACGACCCGATCTTGATGCGCCACCGTCTCCAATGGGACGCATCTGTGGGCGAAACTCACTCACCTCGACGATTCTCATATCTGGAAGATCTCTTGGCTTCGGTGTCGAGACTGGCATCAACCTATAAGACGTTCAAGAACATCATGACCGGTGAGTGATACGAATACTAAGAGCAACTGCAGCCACAACAAGTTCACATACCTGCGAAGTTCGCTTAGCGGGTAGCATGTCTTTTGCACACGGCCCTGGTTAGCTGGAGTTGACAACGTTGCAGTGATCGATGATAAGAGCGACGATTTAAACCCGGTCGCGCGTCTCGCAGCTTCTTTCGCGTCACTCTCCTGCTTGAGCTTGCTGTAGTGAGCATTCACCCGCTGCTCTTTCTCTTTGCTCATCCTCGTCGGTGATACATTTCTGCCACCAGCAACTGCACTGAGTCCGCTACGGAACTCCCTTTTGGCTTCTGGTGGTGCTTCCTCAGTCGTACTCGAGTGAATAAACGACTTTGAAAGCCCTCCGCCACCGCGTTCTGCTTTGCGCGCTTCAAACTTCTTCTGCAGCGCTTCACTCGCCAATCGCTTCCTCTCCGCCTCGTTGATTGCCAAATCTGGAACTGGCTTGTGGCTGCTAACACTCTCCTTCTCCTCGCCACCGCCACCATCGACATTTTTCAGCAACGACGAAGTGAAATCACGAGGAGATGTCGCGGTCTTTCGACCCGCAGCTGCACTCGCCAAGTCCGGGCTCTTGTGAAGCGAATCTCGAGGTGTAGAATCGACATCCGACACAACCGATCTCGCTAACGACGAGCTGCGCGAGCGCGAAGCAACATCAGACGATCGGAAATCTTGAGCGCTGGATTTTTTTAAAGACGCGCCAAGCGATGATTGGAGCGGTCCCATTGCTCCTCCTACTGGAGTCAGGTCCGGACCCTGCTGTCTTCCTCGATATTCCTGGTGGGTGCTCACACTCGACGACGATTTCTGGAAGCGAACATCTTGCGAACTTCTCGCTGTTACACCACCAGTCGCAACTGGTGCGGGTGGCGGTCCCGCGACTTGGTTTCGACTTGAGTCGCTCACCGATCTCGAGAATCGTCCAACTGATGGGATATCCTCCGCATGTGATGGACCACCATCATTGTGGACAACTCGACCCGGCTGTCCATTGCCCGTAGAGTGGCGGTAGTCATCCTGGCGATAGTCACCGCCGTACTTTGGTTTCCGGTCCACCCATCGTGCGCTCCCTCTCTCGTAGCGATCATAGTCCGATCGCTCCGACCGCTCCGAGCGTCCCGAACGCATGGAACTGAGGCTCTCCGAGCTGTTCTTTCGACTCAGCGGTTTTGAGTACGAACCCTTGCGCTGCAGATTCTTCTCAGAGAGCTGGTGGTAGGTCTCTGACGAATCTTCTATTCTCCGGTACGAGTACGCGTCACGACCATGCACTTCGCGCGTTTGGTAGCGGGCATCTCTGCCGCTAGTTGCTTGTTGTTGAGGTCGTCCATGGCTCGCACCACCGCCACCACCGTGTGAACCAGAACGATCATGTGACGCTTGCTTGTGGTCGCTCAACCGTCCCGTTGGCTCTTTGTTCGCAAGCGATCTCCTGAGTGAGCTGACAAACTCTTGCGGTTTGTCATCCTCTTCGCTCGTGTCTTTCGGAACGCTGAGTCTTGGCGACACTTTCTTTCGATCCGCGAGCTTCTTAGGCGAGTTCCCGGCCACGGAAGACGACGTCGACACCGAAGTCACCACGCGACTGCTTTGCGCTGCACGCTTTTGAGGCGAAGAGCTCCGCTCGCGAGGTGTGTGACCCCCATTTGTATCCGGGGATTTCGGCTTCTCACCTTTCGACACGGTCCTCCTATCCGCGCGATCATGCTGCTGCTGGTGTCCACCGTTCCTGTGGTCCTTCTCGTACTTGCTCGGCGCTGACGGTTGCAATCGGATCGCCGCCTGCAATGACGACTTGAACGCCGGCAGAGCTGGCGCCTCCGATTCATTGCGACTCGGCTCGTCCAGCACGACAACCTTGCGGCCCCCATTCGCTGCGCCAGCAGCAGCAGCCGCGCTGCCTCCATTCGTGATGTTTACATTCGCCGCCGCTGATGACTGCACGCGGCGATACACCTTTGACTCGCTGGGCTTGCGGCTTACTCCTCCACCTCGTCCGCCACCTACCATCAGAAACGCAGCAAGCAGTAACGACAGTACACGCGTGTGCATACACACACATTACACACACACAGCAAGCACATACGAGAATAAAAAGAAGCACAAGCGTTAGCATCCGACATCTCAGCAGATCCAAGATCATTGACGTATCATCAACCTCAAACAAACAAACAAACAACACGTGCGAGTGGTTGCGTTGTGCAAGCACTCACTCACTCACTCCGCAGCGCACACACACACACACACACACACACACACACACACACACACACAAGCAGCCATGCAAGCATATGCGGCAAGAGAGATAGATAGCAGGAGAGACGCACCTCGTCGGTGGCCTTCGTCCGCATGCATCCGAGAGCTCCCATCCATTCAAGCGCCTGCGATTCGCTCCTTTTTCGCTCGTTCGTTCTTCTTCTGTTGCCGATTGATCTCTGATCTTTCTTCTCGACTGCTGCACCAGAAACTCAAGCGGAGCCCGCACTCAAGTTGGCTTGAGTTTCCCCAGCCGCAAGATAGGAAGACAGGAAACGGGAGCGGAGCAGAGCAGAGAACGACGACACTGATTTGCGAAAATTACACAAATGCATAAATCTGAGTCTGAGTCTGAACAATGGGATCAGAATCGGATGAGGGATAGGGTCGTGCCATCATCCATTCAAAAAAGCTGGTGGACACACACACACCACTTTCACGCCAAAGGGCAACAACAGGACACAGAGCGAGCCGCCATCCCACGCATTTCGACCTCGCGAACAGCTCACGCATCGCCAGTTGATGCGCATTGGTCTGTCCCCACTGCTGCTTCTCCGTCTTTCGCGCCCCTGCTCGTCTTCTCTACGCTTCTCCTCCTCCTGCTGCCGCCGCCTGCTCTCCACCGTGACCGCCCGCAATCTCGAAATGACCAGCCGCGCTGAACTCGCCAAGGCGCTGCAAGCCAAGCCCGCCCCCGAGGGCCACAAGATCATCCGCGAGGGCAATGGCGTGATGATCTTCCCGGAGCAGAACAAAGTATTCTACAACAATGTGCAGGTACTCAACCGCGACCTCTCGATCGCCATGATCTCCGACTTTGCGCGCGCGCGTGCCCGCGAAAAACTGCTCAAGCAGCAGAAGCGCGACGCCGCGGCTGCCGGCACCACCGATTTTACGCCAAAGGAGTACAGCGAAGAAGAGATCGACGCGTACCTGGAGGAGAATGCTGCAACCTCGGGCATCAAGATCTTCGAAGCGCTCTCGGCGTCTGGTCTGCGCTCGATCCGCTACTTCCAGCAGATCCCGGGTGTCAAGTCCATCTTGGTCAACGACATGGACCCTGCTGCGGTGGAGTCAATCAAGCGCAACGTCGAGTTCAACGAGTTGCCGCTCGACCGCGTAATCCCGAACGAAGACGATGCGACGAACGTCATGTACCAGCACCGCAAGGAGAAGGACCAGTTTGACGTGATTGACTTGGATCCGTACGGATCGGCGTCCATCTTCCTCGACGGCGCCGTGCAGAGCGTTGCCAACGGCGGTCTGTTGTGTGTTACCTGCACGGACATGGCTGTGCTTTCGGGAAAGAACCCAGAGGTGGGTACATTTATGCTGTTATGTATATTTATCTGCAAAGCAACCACATATTCATTCAATGCTACATGTTGTAGGTCTGCTTCTCTCGTTACGGCGCGGTGCCAAACAAATCCAACTACCTCCACGAAATGGCGCTTCGCATTGGTACGTTTGATTCGCTTGGCATCGTATTGATTGATGTCGTCCGATGTTGCTAACCTCTTCTTCAACTTTTTGTGTTCCCAACGGCAGTCCTTCAGTCGATTGAAGCGACTGCCAACAAGTACGCGCGCCACATCGTGCCAATCGCGGCGTGCAGCATCGACTTCTACGTGCGCGTGTTTGTCCGCGTTTACAAATCGCCGGTGAACGTCAAGAAGGCGATGACGAAGCTCTCGTACACCTTCCAGTGCGTGAGCTGCGACAGCTTCCACCTGCAGCCTCTCGGCACTGCGATCGGCAACACTTTCCACGCCTCGCGCGGACCAGTGGTCGGCCAGGAGTGCGACCAGTGTTCGGGCAAGTTCAAGATGGCGGGTCCGATCTGGTCGGCGCCACTGCACGACCGCGACGTTGTCTTGCGCATCCGTGAGCGCGTGTCGAAGACCACGACCGAGTTCCCGACCAAGGAGCGCCTTCACGGTCTGCTCACCACGATCTCGGAAGAGCTCGTTGACTCCCCGTTGCACTACACCCTGCCTGGCTTGAGTAAGACGCTCCACTGCTCGAACCCACGCATGGACCAGATCCAGGGAGCGCTCCGCCACGCTGGGTACGAGGCGTCTCAGTTCCACAAGGTCCCGGAAGCGATCAAAACGAACGCTCCGAACGATGTGGTCTGGGATATCATGCGCTGCTGGGTCAAGAAGCACCCTGTGACGAAGAAGCGCGAAGGAGAGAACTCAGCGGGCTGTCGCATCTTGGCGAAGGAGCCAAAACTTGAAGCCAACTTCTCGTCACGCCGACCTGCCTCGCACGAGAAGGAGAGAGCGCTGCGCTTCCCACACAATCCGGAGCCAAACTGGGGTCCTAAGGCCCGCGCTGTTGGCAACAAAGCCCCTGTGGTGCCAGCGCAGAAGAGCTCGGCTGAAGGTGAGTAAGTGCGCTTAGTCGATGTGGCATGATCTGAGTCTTGATCCATTCTAACTGTTCTGCTTGCTACCGCTTTTATTTCAGATCGGGTAGAACCGGAAGCGAAGAAATCCAAGACTGAGTAGTTAAAAGCACACTCGAGTCAAGTGAAAACGACAACTATGGTCAAGCTGCGCTTTGATAATAGAATGCATTACCGATAAGAAGACACTTCCAGGTTCATCTGATCAGCTCCTCCTCATACACGATATGTTATTGAGCTGCGTCGTTGTGCCACACTTTGACTTTCAGCTCGTCGTAGGTCAGTGGATACTCTTCTTCCACATTGTCCTTCTTTTTCAGTTCCTCCATTGACAAGTGCGGTGGACGCAGCCCCACGTAGCGGTATGGCTGGTCTTTTGACAGGAACGCTGAGATCGCCTTCAGGTTGAGAGCTTTCTGAGCATCAGCGGCGCTGCCCACTGGTTGACACGCGTTCCTGCTCGAAGCTGGATTCTCAGGACCCTGAGATAATGCGCTGGAAACCAAATTGTGACTGCTTCCTGTACTCGAAATCGTAGCTGAGGGTCCGTCCCCCGGATTTACAACCCCCAACATGGCGATAGTTTCTGTTCGTATCTTGGAAGTCTGACTCGTTTTCCGACTTGACAATGGTCCTGATGAACCAGGAAGATTGCTGTCCTTGCTAGCGTCTTCCATCTTCTTTGCTTCGGTTTTCAAATGGTATTTCTGAAGAACCGTCACGATTTGCTCTTCGATTTCCCCCAAAACCTTTTTCATGTCGTTGTCGTCTACACGAAAGAAAACACACATTTCCAGTCGAGGTTTTCGATCATCAATCCAACTGCGAGAAACTTCCAATAGAACAACGTACTGTGAACTTCAGGGCATCCAATCCGAGAGTGTAGCATCATTATCGAAGGCTTCAAGGCGGAAAGAAAAGCCTGGAGGTTGTGATTTGCCTCCTCTTTGTGCTTCTTCTGATCGATCGTGAACTACAAGGTGACATTCATAAAAATCAAATGTAAGCTTTCGCTACTTTGTTGTTAGAACAGCTAAAAAGAAGGTAGAATTACTTACCTGCAGCCGGGATTTCAGTCCTTCGATTCGATTCATTCGCTGGAAATCGACTGAATCCTTTCGCTGTTTCAGCCTGGTGATTCAAACATTCGATTTGTCAAGTAGCAGTAAAAAAGACACGAAGCCATGACATCAATGATCCTACCAACGCACTTTCCAATTTCTTCGCGGAGTTTGGCACTGACTTGGCGATGATTCTCAATATCATCGGCGAGTTGGTTCACGTGCTGGATCCTATCGAAATGTTCCACCTCTGTAAACTCGCCACCAGAAAATCACAGTTAAGGTAACAACTACATTGAGAGAAGAGGGTGCGAATTGAGTACGCAGACCGCCACGCAACATTTGACGAGTGGGTGGATATTGGTTGTTGAATGCCTCGATCATCTCTGAGACCGTCTTGGTTCCGGACACCTCGTGAATCTTCTCGATGATCGTTCGGTTTTCTTGGTACTTCGTCAGAAGCACGTCCGTCGCGGTCTTGAACTGACCACTTTTCCAGCGGCTACGGGTAACACGCGAGCGCAGCATATTCTCTTGCGCAGCGATCATGTTGCGCATGATGTCGTTCTCACCCAGGTACTTGTATTTCTCCACGTCCACCAGTTTTTCAGCGTCTTTCTGGTGCAATGCGATCTCTTTCAGCTCCTGCAAGAGTAGCGCTGCCTTCTGGTCGCATTTGAACTCCCACTCCTCGCCTTCTTGACGAATGACTTCGATTTGCTGCTCGACGTCGGCAACCTCTTCCCGCAGCTTCTCGACTTCGGCAGTGACTCGCGTCACTTTGTGACGTTTCGAGAGCGTCTCGGTCGATATCTTGGTGTAGATTGCGTCCATTCGAGCTCGCTCTGCACGGTGCGCGTCGATCGTCTCTCTCAGTTTGCGGTTGTTGTTGAGTCGCTCATTCATCTTGACAATGCGTCGATCGATGTCATTCTCCATTTTGCGTACACGACTGATCAGCGTTGCGTGGTTCTGATCCAAAGCTGCGAGCTCGTATAACTTGGACTTTTGCTGCGCGAGGATGCTTTCGTTGCGCTGGATCAACGCGTTCAGTCTCGCAATTTCCTTCTTCTCAAGCTCCAAGCGAATCATGAAGTTGTTGCCCTGCAGATACAGGTTCGAGAGTTCCTCCGCGACCTGGTCGTTGAAGAAGGGGTCTTCGCGGGCGACATTGTCATCAAACGAAAGCTGCAGCAAGGCACATACATGGCAACGGCGACAATGTGAGTTACTTGGCACCACCACACCCATTTTGCTATGGTTCCCATATAGCAAGCTCTCTACAAAATGCGTACCTCTTCTTCGAGCCGTCTGTTCTTCTCCTGCAGGCCCTCAATTTTCTTCGCGTAGTCGAGCAGACACGCCGAAAGTTCTCGCGCATGACGCTTGCCTTCGTCACGCTCAAGCAGCAGCAGCTCCTGTCCCAGTAGACTTCCCTGTTGCTTCTTCTTGATCGAGCTCTCGGATGCGGATTTGTTGAGCGCAATGCCAGCACTACCGCTGATAGCAGGTGGTGAAGCGATCTTCTTCACTGATCGACTTGGCGTAACTGCATACGCAACAGGAGGCACTGGCATCTTCTTCGTTGGCCCCGACGTGAAGATGCAGCTGATGTGATACACCGATTATCAATTGATCGAGTGCAGCAAATGCGAACGCTGTGTGCAACACAAGAATGCTGGAACACGCAACCGCCATCTATCTTTACTTCCATCTGGATCCGTTTCCCCTCAGTCAAAGCCTGTGAGTGGCGGATCTTGAGCATCACCATCATCGGCTGGCGCACCACTGCTCCATTGGTGCGCACACTGTACTTCTTGACAGTGAACGCTGCATTCAAAGCACGGTTGCAATGCATGCGTTAGCGCCATGTGCTCACAGTCACGTGCATATGCGTTTGCACGAGAGCTGTGGTGCTTGTGGGTGAGTAAATGCAGGCCGTGATTAGTGCAGGTGTTGTGAGTGTGTATCCATAGCTACATGCACTTCAATGTTTAGCCATTTGTTTGTCTTGCTGTTGTTGTGTGGCGCGCGCCTTGTGCAGGAGTGATGGTCCAACCCTGAACACTTTTAGAAAAAAATCAATGTGGGCCACATGAACCTGCACCCTCGTTGCTTTTCTCTGCTCTCGGATTGGCTGAATTTCCGTTTACACTTTATTTCCTCCAATCAACGAGTGATCTGGAAAGAGAGGCGCGCGGGCGGGTGATTTTGAACCTCTCCCCAGAAGGAAAACGGCTTTCCCCGCTGCTCTGCTTCCTCCTTTTCCCAAGCGCAGAAGCCCGCACTCAGTCTGCTGATACTGAACGCAAGTGAAAAAGCCAAGCGCCAGGCAGCAGCAGAAGAAGAAGGTGGACGACGGCGACGACCCAAGCGCCATACCCAAAACAGCATTTGTCAGCGCAAGTACAAGCGGGCGAGCGGGCGGTCACTAAGCAGCAGCAGCAGCAGAGGCGAGCCACATAACATAGTACACGCGCAGTGTGAGCAGACGGTGACCAAGACAGGTGACTGACTGTGAGGAGAGACAACAGAGAAATTTCAAGCGCGCGATGGATCTCCACGTGGCGGATGTTAATAATAGCAGCAAGGGGGCTGCGCAGCATCGGAGAACTGCAAGTGGCGGAAGCAGCGGCAGTGGTGCTAGTATTAATAGTGGCGTCGACACGGGCGCGAGTGGAGGCTCCTGGCGTCCACAGCAGAAGCAGTCCCCCGGGGCGAGTCATCGCGATCGAAGCGTGAGCATGAACATGAATGCTCCACCCAGCAAGAAGCACCGTGCGTCGGACGATGAGAACGAGCAGTCGTCGCCCAGCCAGCGCGACAAGAGTCGCGAACGAGCGGCTGCAGACAAGGCTGCTGCCGAAGAAGAAGTAGAAGAAGAAGGCGATGTAGCGCGACCAAGACGTGGAGCTGGGGCCTCACCTGGAGCGATCGATGATGACGATGACGACGACGAAAGCAGTGAAGGCTCGCTGAATGAGATCCCTGGGGCGAACAGCAAGCCTCGGGCCTTCCCGCTGGGTGGCGGAGCGTCAGGGGGTTCGTCAGGTATCACGGAAGAATCGTTCATGTCGTGGCTCGTTGACCAGGTAAAGTAACGTTGCACGGCCCATTTAAAGGGGGCGGCGGACTTGAGGGGATCGTCAGCTGTGACTGACTTGTGATGAAATGTTTTTGGATTTGGGCAGAAAAACCAAGGCGTCGGCGCTGGACAAATGCTGGATGTACTGGGGTTGGGCGTCTCTGATGGCGTGGCAATCGATGATGATGAATTGTGGGAAGCGATGTTTTCGATGGGAATTCGTTTGATTCAACCGACCATTCAAGTACGTATTAATCCGCAGTGCCCCAGCTGTCTTTATGCGGCTGTGAAACTAATGCGATACGTGTCCTGTCTACTACACAGTCTCGCCAAAAGCTGGATCATGTGAACACTCTTCAAGATGTCGCGAATTTGCTGCGGTCGGCGAAGAAAGTGGTGATCCTTGCTGGTGCTGGGATCTCCGTCTCGTGCGGAATCCCCGACTTTCGCTCTGAAAACGGCATCTACAGTGTAAGTCTGCGTTCTCTATATTGCTTTTACGTGGCGTGCATGGGACTGAGTTGATTTCTTTTTTGCTTTGTGTCAACAACCAGCGGCTGAGTGAATACAACCTGCCGAATCCTCAGTGCATGTTCGGTAAGAGTCTACGAACTACTGACGTAGCTTCACTTATGTATGTGAGTGTATGCTAACAAGGTTTTGTGTCAACAGATATCGAGTTCTTCCGAACGAACCCACGCCCATTTTTTGCGTTTGCGAAAGAACTGTTCCCGAAGTCGAATGGCTTCACTTTTGTCCCATCGAGGTGCGTTTTTGTGTCAATTCCGTCTTAACCGTTTCGACCACGAATTCTAACATTGACAATCTTTTTTGTTTGCAGGAGTCACTACTTTCTGAAACTTCTGGAGGAGAAAGGGAAGCTGCTTCGCATATACAGTCAGGTACGTCGTCGTATGATTGGGGTTTCCTTCCTTTGGTGGTCAAAGCTGTACAGTACTCATATCACTATTATTATTATTTTACAGAACATTGATATGCTCGAGCACGCCGCTGGGATCTCTCACGAGCGCAGCGTTCTTTGCCACGGATCCTTTGCTACTGCCACCTGCTTATCGTGCAAGCGAACGTACCCAAATGACGCCATCCGCGACGATGTTTTGAACCAGCGCGTTCCGATGTGCAAAGAATGCAACGCCCCAGATGGTATCGTCAAGCCTGACATTGTTTTCTTTGGAGAGTCGTTGCCCCGGCGTTTTCATGACTCCATTAAAAGTGATGAGAATGAGGCTGATCTGGTGCTCGTCATGGGGTCGTCACTGAAGGTGAATCCGGTCCGAAGCATTGTGGGTAGAATCCACAAGAACACCCCAATGGTCCTGATCAATCGGTAAGTTGCTTTGTCTTTGATGTGATGATGTTGCTACGCATCATTCTAACTTGTGCTTCTGTACATTTACATTGCACAGGGAACCTGTCGGCCGACCGCACAAATTTGATGTAGAATTGTTAGGATACTCCGATGAGATCGTGGAAGAGCTTTGCAGATTGCTGGAGTGGGAGATTCCTCGACCTGACCCTGTGCTGCTTGGCCAATCCAACCTCCCGGAGAGCGTCTTAGCGTCGATGTCTGCCTTGTCAACCTCTCGAAAAGAATCGATGTCGTTCGAGTTCATCCCACCAAGTCGGCACATGTTCAATGGTGCGCTTGCTAATAGTATCAGTTCAAGTGACGAAGAAGATGGCAACAGCTCGTCAAGTGAGCCCGGTGATGACGAAGAAAGCAGAGCTGTCGTCGGAATGGAAGACGAAGAAAGCGAGCAGAAAGTTCCGCGCCGATGGAATGAAGATGTCGACGAAGACCACGACCACTTGATGGGCAGTGGGAACGAGTTACTGCGGAATAGCAGTTTCGAGGACATCAGTCAGCATGACTGATTGACTTCGACTACCGCGACACCCCGTCAGGCGCGATACAAGTATGCAAGGCAAGCACGAGAGCATCGTGAACTTAGTTATTTTGAATCGAGCATGCCCAGCCGCAGCTCAAGATGTCAAATTTTGTGTAGTATAGTGTGAATCACCATTTTTTTCCTCTCTTTCTCTCTCTCTTTGCTCTAGTGTCGACACTGTGAGTGGGTCTCCGACATGCAGTGTCTGAAATGACTTCCATGAATGTCAACAGATCCCCTTACGCTTCGGCATGGATGAGAACCGGTCGGTACATCTTGGCGTGAGGCGTGCGTAGCATCACCAGCGCCTGTCGTGACTTGAGGTGCTCTCGTTGCTGCAGGAAGACGTCCTGTAGTGGTTCGCAGGCACAAAAGCCCGTGGCTCGGGACGCTCCCTTCGGTCGGTCGTACACCGCAGAGGTCACAAAGCCCACCAGCGTGCGCTGTGATTGAGCATCACACGTACACAAAAGCCAAAAGCCTCTATTAGTTTGTCAACAGAGTCACTTCACCCACATCGCCCAACAATCACGTACCTTAGGTGCCTTGAAGTCTGTGATTTCGCATCCGTTCCAGCCTTTTTGCGTGTAGAAGCACTTCACATCGCCAGCTGTCGGTGCGTATAACTGCGCGGCACAAAATAGAGAAGCCACCAGTCAACAAACCAGCAGCCCAGTCAGTTCAATTGTGACATTGACTACCCTACTACCACACCCAATATCGGAACGTACCATCGCATTCGGAGCGAGACTCGCGCGTCCGGGCACACTGAGCACCACTTGCACCAGCGTCGGCACCGCCACTGGGATCTTCGCGGCGCTGTCTGCCGTTGGCTTATAGAAGCAAAACGGCTGCATGTACTCTTCTCCACGCAAGACGCACGGCGAGGTCTCCTCTTCCCTTTCTTGTCCAGCTTCGCCACCATTCTCAGTCTCTTCCATGCTGACTCCATCATCGTTCTTCAGGACGAAAAGTTGCTTCCAATCTGGCTGGAACGGAGACGCGATGCCGTGTTTCTCGTACGAAAAGCGCTTCGCCTTTGGTCTCTTAAGGT
Organism: Globisporangium spiculum; assembly: GCA_023335655.1. Lineage (NCBI taxonomy): Eukaryota > Oomycota > Peronosporomycetes > Pythiales > Pythiaceae > Globisporangium > Globisporangium spiculum. Next base: position 16,897 of record JAADVO010000071.1, read on the forward strand.
ACTCGGTCATGTGCGCATCCGCTGCTGCCTTCCAGTAGCTCTCGCCTGCCGCTGTGTCTGGGAAATCGCGAGGGAAACTAAATTGACAGCAAATCAATCAGCAAACCAAAGCCACAAGCCGTTTCTTTGTACCCCGGAAGAATGCTATCAAGTAACTCACCTTGATTTCTGCAAGACAGTGTCGAATGCCTCGTCTTCGTCCAAGCCAACGACCAGTGCTCCTGCGAACACAAAGGTCTTCAGCAGCGCAGGTGCAAAGCTCGGCGACAAAATGAGGTCCCACCCGCTGGTGTTTGGGAATGCGCCAGATTTCTCGATCGCGATCAGATGAAGCTGGTTGCCTTGGGTCTCGTCGGTGCTACCATCTCCACCTCCACGAGCACTGCTTGTCGTAGCGCTGCCTGGCGTCAGTTGCTGGACACGATCTTGACGCGCTCGGAAACATGTTTCATTCACAAAATGATCCTTTTGGAAACTAGCCTTCAGCTGCTGGCGCTTCGAGAGAGACCACAGGTACGAGCACGGAATCGACACTTCGCTGCCTTCTGCTCCAGCCATTTCAGCATCCTGCTCATTTTCATCGTCTCTGCTCGAGGCGTGCTGCTTCTCAAGAGGTGACGCGAACGGATACTCTTTCAAAGTCTCACTGGCTCCCGTAGCAGCAGCAGCAGCATTAGCACCAGCAACGGCACTTGGTGTGTGTGTCCAGCGCAGAATCTTCGACAATTGCTTGAGAATGAGCTCGGATTCTGGTTCTTCCGCGTCTTTATTTCCTTGCTGCAGCGTAAGCGGTTCGAACGAGACCGGACACTGAATCTCCTTGCGAGCAAGTGCAAGGTTGCTCGGTGTTGGCTCACGAAGCAATGACAATTCGTTAGTGAGTAGCAGCTGCCCCGTGTGCTTTCTCGCCTTCTGGTGGTGGCGCACTCGAGGGTCTGCGACCACAACAGAGTGAAGTGATCCTGGCGATGGTGATGGGGTCTCATTCAGCGGCTGCTTACCGCTCTTCTGCTTCTTCTTTGTCGACAAACGCTTCAGCAGAAGTGCCAAGTTGGTGCCCGCACAATGCTCCGCAGTCTTGGACGCCTGAAACCCATCTTCGTGGTCGGATTCTGCGTCACGACCACTTTCTCCAGCAGCAGCAGCAGATGGAATTGACGCTTCGCATACTTGTTCCAGGATGCCGTCAGCGAGCGCACCGCGAAGTTTGAACCGACAGAGGTGGCCTCGACGGTCGATAACTTGGACCCTAAGAAACACACATAAAAAGGCAACTTCAGTGAGCGATTCAAATAAACCAACCGAGCTCTCATATCAAAATCACGCATGCCAAACTTACGGGTCGGTCTCACTATCTTCGTCGTCTTCAACAATAGACTGGCAGGCGGATGCGATCGCGCTCGCCGCCTCCATGAACGCTGCGGGGTGGATCCAGAGCCACAGCTGGCGCTTCGTCTCTTGCCAATCCGTGTGCAGTTCAAACTTGCTGGCGGTGCTGTCAGCATCACCAGTAGTAACTCCACGCAAATCGGCTTGCAGCGGGCGCCACATGAACGCCACGGGGCAGATCGCGCCGGCGGGGAACTGACCTTCGTGGTACAGCACGCTTTGTCCCTCTTCGCCACCGGAGAGGAAGCGCATGCCGTGGAAATCCGAGCCAGTGGGGTCCTAAAGAGCATAATGTCATAGCGAGCCAGGTTTGCGTTAGCCTTGGAACACATTTGGCGCAATAAATAGTACGTGATCAAGCGGTTCTACACATACCGACACAAGCTGTAAAGCTTCCAGGATCAACTGCGGAAGCCCGTAGAGCTCCAGAATGCCATAGTACGTCATGTCGTGCAGCGTCGCTTTCGATCGAGCAGCCTGTTATACATGTGTGTGCGGAAAATGCAAAATCACACAGGTACAGTCAGTTAGGATATGCAACTGCCGTTCAAAACACCAGAAACATAAATGCAAATGAGCAACAACAGCTTGTTCGTTCGTTCTTTCGTTCACTCACCTCCAGGGATGCCGACACGCTTTTGTCCGCGCGATGCGCAGGGAGCACCATGCCGTATTTCTCGACCATCTTCATGCGCTTACTGTGCCACAGGTGGGTCGCCATCCACACCGCCTTGGTCTTGTCGCCGCCGCTTACTTCGCCATCAGCTCCACCAGGCGGCTCGTTGTTGCGAGCTGCTGCTTGCCACGAGCGCGCAGCGACCAGCTGGTGCGGACGCCGCTCGTGCTTGCGGCAACGCTGCTTATCAGCTTGCTGCTTATCGACGCTAATTACTGCATCGATCTGCTTCAATTGGCGCGCGCCGCGCGTCGGTAGCGCGATGAGCTCTTCCTCTTGCCCAGGCATCACTTTCTTCTGGCGCAATCGTTGCGGCATGTGGTGCGACTTGAACGCGTTGGCGCGTCGTCTGCGCTGGTTCTTCTGCGCACCGAGCTTCGCGTCCGCCGCCGAGAGCATCTGCTCGTGGTGCGCGGTCTCATGGAGGGCCTGCAGCTCTGGCGCACGCGCGCTCGCGAAATCGAGCACCTGGACGATGCGCGGTCCAGAGGTTGTCGCCATCGCTTTCTTGTCGGCGCCAGCAATCGCTTTCTACTTGGCACCAGCAATGTCTGGTGCCACAAGCAAATGCAAGTGCAACGTAACGAAACGAACTTAGATGTCAGCAAAGGTTGACAGTTTGCTTCATTTTGCTAAGTTCGACAAAAACACAACCGTCGTTAGGGTTTTCGTCGAACTTTACGAAGGTAAACTCAAATCCTTCAGAGATTTTCCTAAAGAATGACCTTTATGTTCGCTTATTAAGTTCGTACAAAAACAACTGCTTCGTTTACAACACTAGATGCGTTTTATAAGTTTGCATGTGAAGTGCGTTTCAAAAAATGCTGTTTTCTTTGGGGTAAATCACTATGCGTACTTATTTAAATTGCAATGCGCACTTGTCCATCTAAAGTGGCATGCGTGGCGTGAAATTCACTTTGGAACTTGGATCAATAAGTCACCAGAGGACATGGCTACATCCACCACATCTGTGACTTTTCAGATTCGCTTTATGCTAATACTTGTGGGACAACAAGACAGCTCAACCTCGCTGCACCCTAGTGGAACGAACGAATTCCATACAACTCCTATTTGATAGCGCTGAACGGCTAGATTACAGAATCATTATGCACAAACCGCTTCCTACGATCGGAAGAGCAACCTACTCTTCGTTGGCGTGGGAGGAGGGCGTATGCCATCACTTTGATCAGCTCGAGCGTTTGCTTTCTGCAAACTCGAATCTATTCGTACGGCCGGGTCTGAAGGACCTTCAGCGCCTGTGTTGCTGCCGCCAACGATGCTTGTGCTGCTCCCGGAGCTGCTGTTGGTGCTGTTGTTGTCGTTGTTGCTGGTCGCGTTGTTGTTGTTACTGCTATTGTGTTTGGAGCTGCTGGGGCTGCTGCTCTTCCTGGCCATGAGGTTCATGAACTTACGCGCTGTCTGAAGCGAGTCTTTCTTGATGGAGGGCGGTGCGGAAACCTCAGTCTTCGGAGATTTTGGGGTCATCGGTGTCGATCTGTTGCTGTTGTTGCCATCACTGAGGCTGCTCATGTCGATTGCTGGGATTGAGAACTGTGGTCTGCTGGAAGGCACGACCTCTGGAGTTGTCGCTGGGGTATCGACGGAAGCCATGATTCGCACTGCAATCTCCCACTGTGAATCGTTCTGAGGTTCTCGCACAAGTCTCACGAGCGATGCAACCAGCGGTGAAGACATTCGCCATACAAAGGAGTGCTTCTCCATTGCTTTGAGCAGCTCTTCCACCAGAAGTAGCGCTATGTGGGCGGTTCGTTTTCGCCTACACCCGAATGATATCACGGATCTAGTCTCACGTGTTGCTTGAAGTTGTCCGCTATACTCGGCTGCTCTGAGTAGTATCCCAAAGCACACGCTCAGTCCATCGAAACTCGGCTCATCCTCCAACATCCCGCGCACAAACGGAATAAACTCGGTCGCGAAAGACACTAGAAACTCCGCCTTGGTATTTTTCGTTTGAGCAAACTCGCTTGTCGCGCACTGTTCAAACAATTGGCAAAGCCTGGAAGCTTCTTCGCCCTCGATCTCTTGCCAGACAGTACTCAGATCCATCGCAATTTGCTTCAACCGCGTCCACTCTTCGTGATCAGCACCCTCAGCACCCAGCGCAGGCATCAGTGCAATTGTGCAGATTACTGCGTGCTCATGCGCGTCGGCCATCAGCACTGGGCAGTTGAGCGTCACTGCCTGTGTAAGCAGCTGCACTCCGCGGTCTTGAGCCTTTGCTTCGCCATCCTGATTGAGATCTGCGTCACCACCACCAGTACAGAGATACATGTTGAGCGCCACCGCTCGCAGCACGGAGCTCTGCGCATTCAACCACTGCTGCGGACGCTTGCACATCAAGACGTCCTGCAAAACTTGGCTCGTGAAGAACTGCGGCTTGGTCAACAGCTCAAAGAGCAAATCCACGACTGCACCATGGTACGCCACGGAGGTCTTGCAGTGGTTCAGTAGCGCCATGCACACCCACAGGATCTGCGGATACAGCACGAGCTTGGAGAACGGCATGAGCTCGACCGTCGCCCGCAGTGTGACGAGACAGTCTCGAACAAGTGCATCCGCATTTGCTGGGTCGCGGTTCTGCTCGTCGAGAGAGTGGTGCAGCAGCTCCATCAGAGTCAGGAAGACATCGCCATGGAACGGCGCAGCTAACAGGCGGTGCATCAAGAGTGCAAAGCGAAGACAGAGTGAGTCCTGCAGCTTGGCTTTCCCCATCGGCGCTTGACTCGTCACACAATCGCTGGACCTTGTACTGAAGGCAGAGATTGCTAGAGCAAACTCTTTCACGCATTCTTCACTCCAGATCAGGACTTCGTAGGATGGCAAGTACGTTCGTACGTACGCCGCAAGAACCGATTCGAAACTCTTTCTAAAGCACTGCTGCTTGGTTGTTTGCTCCAAGTAAGTCAGTTCGTTGAGAAGCGGCTCGACTGATTCCAAAGGCGCTTGCAGCGATGGCAGCACATTCCGGAGTACCAGCAGACAATCCTGGGCGATGCCTTCGTAAAGATCTGAATCCGAGATTTCGACGGCGCTGCTACTTCCATGTAGTTCTTGACTCGTATCTCCGATGTTGCAATATAGCATCAGGAAAGCAAAGTGGATGATCTGGAGCGCCATTTCGCTGACCATCATTGCGTCTTGAAGCCCTGGTGTCAGTAGGTTACAGCTGCTGTCACTTAGGAGCGTGAGCAAGACAGCAACATCGTTCAGTGGGGAACTCAAATGCGCGCTTACGTCTTCCGAAAAGCTGCCTCGTCGCGTGTTCGTAGCTTGAGAGGGAATAGACAACGTTGACGGCAATAGGAGAGTGTTCCTCCTCCTTTGCGTGATCACAAGGTCCACGAGGGTACCGATCACCTCAAAAGCGGCACTTTGCCATCGACTCAACCACCAGAAAATGGTCTTGGACGTCGCCAAGTGTGCATGTGAAGCTCTCTGGAAGAACAGGAATCGGATGATCGCGGCCATGTTGTTTGCTGTATCACTAGTGGGACCGAGATCTTCGTCTCGGTTCTGCTGCTGTTGCTGCTGCTGCCGCTGGTCGTTGCTTCGTGGCGTGAACGCAAGCGTGAGCCAGGCGTGTTCGAGTTGATCGCCACATGACGAGCTCAGACTTTTTGTCAATCGGAAGAGGAGATTCAACAGCTGTTGTTGTGCGTTGCTGTCCTCACTCGCCCGGTGGGAGCTGACCACCGTGAGGTTGATCTCTGCGAGCCATGGTAGCGCGATCGCAAAGAGTTTGCGCTGTTGCGTCACCTCACAATACGAGATGAAGCGCAGCAGAGACTCACTTACGAAGAACGAGAGGACTGGAAGATGCGTCGCCAAGTGTGAAGACACTGCGACTTGCACGCGACTCGTCACCTGGGAACGCAAGACGGGCAAGCACTTTGACCCGTTGGAGCAAAACCCATGTTGCTGTTGTAGGAGACCGCTGACATCTTCAACGATATATGCAATGCTCCCATGGCTCGCTGAAGAATTGACTGAACTGCCGAGTGCTTGAAGTAGCATTTTGAGTCGACTTAGCGCCAGAGCGCGGTGAGCTTCATCGTCTTCCACGCCAACGTGCAGGATGGCAACGTGGAAGAAGCGTGCAAGCAGCTGCTGCGCATGAACGTACTGCTCGTCTTTAGTTTTGTCATTGTCTTCAGCCTCACAGCCGCCGCATAACGTCCAGAGCTCCTTAAATTCAGAGACTTTATCGCTGATTGCGCAGAAGTAGCGCTTCGACATGGTGAGTTTATCGCCCTGCGGCTGCGTGAAGAGCGCTTTTTCGATGCAAATCGGACCAAATGTCTTGAAATCCTTGGTGAGAAGCACCTGGATCGCTTCGAAACAGATTTTCTGTAGCGGCTGGAAGTGTAGCAACCCGAAACTGCTTGGTGCTGTTGTCGGTGATGACGAAGAGGCAGCCAGACTGGAATCTACGCAAAAACACTCGTCGAGCCACTGGAAGACTGGCGAGTCTGGCAAAGTCGGTGGGGAGAAGCAACTTCCGGAGCTTCCATGCTTGAGCAGAGCTGTCATGGCAGCAAATGCTGTCTGACACAGGAAATACCACTGGTACGAAGTGAACTGATTCGTGTTCTTGCTGGTGCTGCTGACTAAAGAAGGAACACCATTGGCCACCATCGCAAAGGACAGATCCACTTCGTCGACCCAATGCGACAGGACCACAAAGTCCCCATTGCCAGCAACGGTGCCGTCATCATCACTGTAGCGATCCCCAAAGACGTCGCTGCGTTGCATCCAAACCTTCAGCAGCGGCGACGAGAATGCGAAGAAGCCCCTTGAATCCAAATTCGCGCCGAGATGCGCAGTTGCTAGCACCCCAATTGACGGACACCAGCTCATCACTAAGTAGAAAAGCTTTTCACGAACATTGTCGGGCAGATCTGTCGCTTCCGATACTGAGCTCGTAGTGCTTTGCGAGTGCGAAGGTGGTAGCTGATGTTGATCCTGATTGTCAGCAGCAGTCTGCTCACGATCAGGATACAGCAAAAACGCTCGCAAACTCGAGCAAAAGTCTTGCTGCATCATGAAGTGGACATTTTCGCTTTCAAGTGATGCTTTCGCTCCTGCTTTCGCAAGCACGACACTCATTTTGTCAAGAAATCTACGAGCCGCGCACTGAAATCGCTGGATCAAACTCTCAGACGACTCGAAAACTTGGTGCAGATGGGAACTTCTTCTTTGCTGGTGATCGGTCAGCAGGTTCTCAAGCAAGAGGCGATAGCAGCGTCCCAATGCCCACTGTAGCTGAATTTGGCCACTCATCTTGGTACCAATCTTGATTTTGCTCTGTCTTGACTGTTTCCAATTGCTTGCCAGTGACGACGTTGCTGATAGTGATGATGTCACTGCCCCCAATCCACTTGTCGGTTCACGAGAGTTACTTGGAGTGATAAATGCTTCAGCTTCATACTTTCCCAGTACGTTGATGAGAATCGAAAAAGCCGATGAATTTGTGCTACCCAGAGCTAAGATTACAGCCTTCCGTTGCTCGGCTGACGGGCTCTTGAGATACCGTCCGAGGCGCTTGAACAGCGAGGTCATCGCTGAAGTCGGGATCGCGCTTTGCACAGAGCCACTGCAGGAGCTCTGCGATTCGTTTTGACTCCGGTGCGTTCCGTCACGTTGCGAGCTGTCGCCCACAACTAGGCTAGTGCGCGATGTAGCAGTCGCTAGAATCGACAGATTCCGCCAGCGCACGATGTCAGAGTATGTGTCACTTTCTCCAAAGGAAACCGGGATGATCGGCTCTAGTTTCAGGATCTTGTCATTCACGTCCGACCAGATGTAGACCGCCACTTCTGGAATGCAGCGCGCTAGTCGAGCGAACAGCATCGACAAACACACTGCCCAGCGGAAACTGTGTCTCGGGAAGCTTGAATCTCTTGCCAGGTATATGAAGTAGACTGCTGATGTACTTGGTGTCTTCTTCCGTGAACTGTTACCATCTACCGCGTTGCTTTGTATCCGCTGAAGCTCCTCTTGTGGCAGAAATGAGAAAAAGCGGAGTTCCACTTCCGGTTCCATCGCTTCAACAATGTCCAGCACACAAAGTCTTCGCGGATACAAAGCTTCTGCTGGTGCTGACTGTGTTGCGGGGTTGCTGCTGCCACAGTTTTCTACCGACAACGCAGTCGCACGAACGATTCCGAGCGTGAGCAGGATGCATTCCCGCAGCTTGGTGTCATCATTCACCAGTAAGTACACACAGACTGCCTCGACTTGCAGCAGTGATTCGTCCCTCGCTTTTCCGTTCTCCCAACACGAATGGCCACTCTCTGCGGCCTCAGTAACTGCTCGGAGAAGCGATCCGAGAAGCCGAGTCAACGCGATACTAGCTTCGATATCACTTGCGTTCGCTTGGTTGCCAGTCATACGGAGCACAAAATCGGTCAAACCTCGAAAAACAATCGCTGCCTGGCACTTTTCGCGGGACACCACGATGCAATGTAGAGCTTTGCTGGCGCACTTTCGCACATAATCCTCTGAATGAATGCTCGCTCTCGCGATCAGCATCATCTTCTGGTCTTCGCTGAGCTCTAAAGACAAGTACAGAAACTCCAAGCTGCAGAGCGCGGCGCCGAAAGTCTGGACCGCGAGCGCGCGCTTAAAGTCGTCGCGCATGAACCTCGCTGCTAGAGTCGACGTCGACGACGGCTGCGCGAACGAAGTGCCACCACCTGCAGCAGGATGTGAACTTGGGCCACCGCTTGCATTCCCAGTTAGAGAGGAAGACGAGACGCCAATCATATCGATGAGCAGCTCATGACCCAAGTTCGTGTTGCACTCAATCAGGATGCGCCCGACGTGTTCCCCGAGTGTGTGCGTGTTCGCCAGCATTGTTTTCTTGTCCAGCTGCAGTGCCGCTGCTGTAAAGGTGCTCTGCCCGCCATTATCAACCTGGTTTTCACTACTACAGTGGCGGCAAATCGCGACAAGCGACTCCAACCCCACGAGCTTCTTTTCGTCGAAGATGCTCTCGGCTTCCGTGAGCAATCTTCGCAGGTGACTTTGCACGGCGTACGTCATGTTGTACGACGCAATGCCCAATGTGATGCTGACCAGCACAGGCATGACCTGGTTCTTGAACTTCTGTAGCGATTTCTGCTTCTGAAACGAAGAAAAGAAGCACCACGCCTGCGTCGTGTTGATTATCTCCATGCAGTCGAGTTCGTTCGGCATCTTTCGCTCAATGAGAAAATGGCGCTGCAGTAGCTGAGAAAAGCAAAACCCAATAGACTCCAACGTGGAGCAAGCATTGCCATTGACATTGCCACTTGTGCCGTCTTTGTTGTGCTGGTACTGCAGTCGTAGCAACGCGTGGACGTCGTCTTTCCAGTACCGACTGAAGATGTCGTTGGGCGATATGCAAAGCACAGCGACACGCAGCTCCCATCCAACGGCGACGAACTCCTTCTTCTTCTTGGACGCGCTCTTCATCGCCACCGCGTGCAAGTCGCTCATGCAGCTGTTCCACTCGCTCACGTGCGCCGTCGTGTACATCTGATGCGCACATTTCTGGTCCATTTGCAGCATCTCTCGCTTTAGCATCGCCGCAATAAGTGGGAAGATGCTCAGGCGAATGTAGGACTTCGTGGGCTTGATCAACAGCGGATGCAGCGTCTTGAGGAAGAGCGCGGCGTCCTTTAGTCTCTGTGTGAATGGGTGTGGCGTCGTACTAAGAGCAACGCTCTTTGACGCGATTCCAAGTCGCAACAACGCCAAATGCTGGGCAAACGGATGCTCCTTCAGCTGCTGAGCACTGGTCTTGATACTCAGCAAGCTGGGATTCGCAATCTCTCGTTGAATACGAATGCGGATCGGCGTCACCGAGTGGGCAATGGACACCCACGCCAGCACACATCTCCACTTCGCAGCCTCACGCTCGAACATAATTGTATCAATCGACAGCGGCTTCGGAGTTTGTTGAAGTGTCTTGAACACGAAGAAGCTTGTGGTTGGCTCAGAGCCTCGACTCCCTTCACTGTGGAGGTGGCTCTGGCTCTGGGAATACTCTTGGAACACATGGAAGCACTTGTCCAGCACAAGCTCAATCACTGCATCCACCATATGCACTGTTGTATCGGGCTTTTCCGCTCTTTGCGATCTCTTGACCTTCTTGGTGCTCAGCTCTTCAAATACATGCGCGAGCAGGTGTGCACTGAGCCACGACGCCAGTCTCTTGGTTGAAGTGCTGCTGCACACCGACAAACTTTCAACTGTGCTAGACCACGAAAGCAGCAGCTGCACGACTTCACACAGGCAACGACTCGCAAAAGTCTTGCTCATCCACTGCAGCTGGCCGAGCGATGCCATCATCGCAGGCTCAGCATCAGCATCAGCATGCGACGACACCTGGGACAACATTGGTAAAGACGCGGCGAGCGTTTGAAGCGGCTGGATGCACGTTTGCGGCCGCAATTTCGCGTCGACGACCACTACATCGTGCGTCGTGATGAGTGCTATGAGCGGGTTTGCATTCGCGGCCATAAACGCGTCCAGCTGCCGCTGCAGTTCGTGCAGCATGCCTCCCGCCATGTCGCCGCCTTTCCCCACATTGGCTAGCTGAAAGTTCAACGCGGCGTCCCTGCAAGATCAACCTTCCTAATTTAGGTTCTACCACACGAATTTGCTGTGCTGGTTCCGTAGTTTAGTGTGGGACACTTCAAGATCACTAACCGTTGCACTGCGCTCGAAAAGGCGCCAAAGCACAACAAAAAAGAACGCCAATGGTGCCAATGTGAATTCGTGCAGCCATTCTATGAATCAAGTACTCTGTCTGTCTGTCTGTCTATTGACGTTAACCAGCAAGCGAGCTGTTCTGTATCTGTTGCTGCGGCCCTGTGTGCTATTGAGTGAGAAGCCACTCTGCAGCATCGTATGCGCATATTGCTGCGGGAACTCAGCAAGCGACCATGACTGACTCGCCTCGCGATAAAGTGCGCGCGATCCGCCAAGTGGCATCGCCGTCATCGGCATCTCCAGTAGCGCAAGCGCTCTCCCCACTGGTGCAGCTGCTGCCTACAGGTTATCGCGACATCCAGCCGTTCCAGAAGGGCAAAGGTTGGCACACAAATGGGCCGGGCAAGCAGCCACAGACGAGCAAATTCCGACGACCACGGGACGCAATCACCGCAGAGAACGATGAGAGCTACAGCAGCAATGGCGAGAAAGTGGTCTTCCCAGCCATCCCAACATACGAAGGAAAACGAGTAATGGCGACAACTGAACTGTCACCAGCAGACGCAGGGCCGCAGATGAGCGCAGTGGATCTGAGTGACGGGGATGAACGGCAAGAGAGCGAAGAGAGGTCGAGAATGGCGTTTGCAACACAACAGGAGGGGTACAAGCCCCCTGTCCCACGCACTTCGTCGCCGTCAATAGTGTCCATCCCAGTGCCGCCGTCAGCGCCGAGAAGACCGAGCCGAGGAGATAACAACCAGTCTAGTGGCTCGTCCTCCAACTCCTCGAATTTCAGAACGCGAGCAATCGTAGCTGCTACAGGAAGTAAAGCCGGCCACCCGCGTCCGAGTTTGCATGACTCAAGCTCGCCAGCACAGCCAACTACTTCTAAATTATATGACAACGAAGTCATGAGCTCTCCATCGCCACAGATCCCCGATCCAGTATTAGCCGCAAAGCTGTGGGAGGAATACGCCGAGCGCACAAAGTCCAAATCCGTCGACAAGGAGGCGTACCATCGCAAGATGCAGCGCAAGTACAATGAGATCAAGGTCATGCGCGAGCGCATCAGCAGGTTGGAGAGCGAGCTCGCAGATACCCAGAGGGAACGAGACGAAATTCGCGAAGCTGCGTCTCGCAGCGTTCAGCAGAATGTCGTAGCGCGGTGGAAAGACTCGGACAGCAGCGAGGAGTTGGGGAGTGAGGCTCGTCCAGTGGGTCTTTTCCAACAACAATCGTCGCACACAACGTCATCTCCTTCTTTAGTCTCTCGTAAATCCATGCTCAAGGTTTTGCAAAACCTATGTCCTGAAGAAGTGTCGTATCGTGAGAAATGCTTCAAGCTCGAGCGCGCGCTCGCGACAACCAAAGCCACGATGAGCGATATGCAGACAACGTTGACTGAGCAGCACAAGAGGGACCGTGATATCATTAACGCACTACAGGCAAAGTTGCTTCTAGAGCAAGAGACGAGCCAGCTACTCTCCAAGCAGCTCCACGAAGCCAACGTCTCGTTCAAAGCCACAGCAGATGAGCTCGTGGGCACCCAGATCGAGCTCGAGAAGGAGCAAATCCACAAGAAGATTGTGATGGAGCGGATCCAGGAGCAGACAAATCAGCTCATCACGGATCACCGACGCAAGGAGCTCCAGAACCGCGTGCGCAACGTGATCCGCAACCTGGGCAAAGAAGCGCTGCACCAGAAGATGGAGGCGCTTCATACACGTGTGCTCGTCGCCGAACAGAACATGCGCAAGGCGCAGCTGCAGGTCACAAACCTCAAGGCTGAGCGCGATGCCCAGCAGCAACAGCTCGAGCAGATCTTGTCCAGCAGCGCACTCAAGTACCACTTGCTCGCAGGTGATGGCGGCATTCCGGGAATCCTGCAGCGAGCGACCCAGCTCTACTATGGCTCTAGAGTTGTCACCAGTCAGGTTTTGATGGTGCAGATTCTGTATGAAGACGAGCGAGAGCCTTATGCAGAAAGGTACCCTCAAGACCAAATGGCGCTCCAGGTCGACGCGTTTGGAAACGAGGCGTTCCGAATCCACTTTGTCTGCTACGAGGCGTTCACAGCGCAGGATGACTTTCTGACGTTCCAGCTGCGCGATATCAAGCGTCTCGTGCCGGATTACGAGAACTACTTGGCGTGCTACGCGGACCGCAAGCGCGAGAGGCTACAGGGGTTGGCTGAGATCCTGTTTGAGTACGTGCACGCAGGCTACAAGAACGGACACCTCGTGATCACAGAGATCCCGTCGGTGTCGTTGTTCAGTTCTTTAGCAACCCAGAATAGCGGTGACGCTGTTGGTATTCATGGTGGATATGAAGAAAGTGACCGTCGAGAGGTCAACATTTATCGAGCAACACAGTACTTGCCGTTTCAGCGCAACTCATGTGGACGGGAGAAGGATTACGTCAAGGTGCTCGTTGAGCTCATGGTGAACGAAGTGTGCGCAGCGTCCACTTCTGAGCTCTGGTGGCTCGAGGTCCGAGCGCTCGTACTGGAGTCTGATGGGCTGATGGATCCAGAGGAGACAGAGTTGGTCACAAAGGTGGATCAGCAACAGTTGCGCAGTCTATGTTTGTACTTTGGGAGCTATCGCCCGAGCGAGAGCATGGCGATACGAAGTGCAATCAATCAGTGTGACGGATCTGCTGAGAGAGCAGCAACTGGTGCAAGTGAGATCTTCAGTATCCACGAAGAGCTGCTAGAGCCCGTGCTCTCGAAGTTGGTCTTTATATCACACCGAAATGGTAAGGGTGACGGTGCTGATCAAGAGCTCTTCGGTGATGGCGCAGATCCAAGTGACAACGGAAAGGTTCAGCTTGTCCTGGACCTTCCAAGCGCCACCGACATAGTGCTTGCAGACCATCAACTACTGTCTGAAACCGCAGCCATCAGCTTAAACAATGACACGAAGCTGTTTGATGATGCTTCAGCCACGACAAATAGCGCCCGATACGCTCAAGACTCCTGTGAGAGTGTGCTTGACTACCGGTGCATCATGAACATCTCGGACGTGTTCTATTGTGTGCGAATCCAGGAGCTCTGGGACGCTGAGCTCATGCTCGAGATCGATATGGAAGACCCCGAGACGCTCTGTGAGTTCCATCGAGTCATTCGAGAGAGCGAACTCATGGACATCGCCAGTTTTCTATTTGATACGGGGAGTGTGGACGAGAACTGCGCTTCACAAGTGAAAAATGGCCTCCCGCGAAAACTGCACGTACCGATTTGCAAGCTCTTGAAGAAACACATGCAGCCAGTGATGGTGAGCGACAGTACTACGGACATTCATGGAAATCAAGCAATGCGGGGCGCGGTCGCGGAAATCTCGATCGCTTCGTTGACGGAAGAGATCGCAAAGCGGCAAGAGGGCCAGAGGGCTGTTCTCAAAAGCGTACTGCCAGAGTCCCACAGCAACAGTGGCTCAAGCAAATGGAGAGGCTCTTTAGAGCCACTCGAAAGTGATTTCCCGAGAGAACTGGTGGGAAAAATTGCATCGCAGCTCGCAAATCGATTGGTAACAAGGACGCAGTACCAGGATGGAGACAGTCAACGCCGGCACCAGGTGCAGAGAGCGCGGCGTGGATGCCGGTCTGTTAGAAGCAAAGAAGTGCGGTACGCCATGGTGGAGATCTGGTCGGGTTTCCAAGGTTTTAATGGGCTCGTGCTTGAGATTTTCCCGCTTTCAAATCCCAAGAACTGCGATAACACCTGCATAGCTCCAGACATCGACGATAGCGCACACGACGAGCGGTTGCAGGCCAGCAGATTGGTGATCACGATCAAGCCACTGGACCAAGCGCTCGGAGCACTGGGGCTGGTGTTTTCACCAGCTTAACCACCGATTCTCCATACCAAGCTCGCTATTTAATTTTGACAATAGGAGCTCCCAGATACACACACACACACACACACACACACACACACGCCTTATTATCCGCTGCAAGCTCACAAGACACATGCACCAGTCAGGTAGTGCGTGCAATGCTGACACGCAGATACTCCCTCATCACCCATTTCTGTTACACGCATTCTGGCTCTCGTTGGGTGGGTTCACAAAATGAAAACCAGTCGCAAAAAAAGGGAGTCAGTCGGAACTGTTGACAGTGGTGGTAATGGGTACATTATTCAGCAAACGGCTTCAAGATCAGCTACGGCGGGCCACCAAACACTCAAAAGAGAAGCAGGCTGTTGTTCCAACCAAGTAAGAGCCAGTGGACTGAACCAGCCAGCCAGCCCATCAAGCAATAGTTGCTGGCTACGCGTTTCGTGCTCTGTTGCAGGCACATTATCGCACATTTCGTCGCTGCACACAATCGCATTTTCCGTTTTCCCAGATATCGTTGCGCGAACACTGCGCAAGCCAACCAACGGCTTGTAACCCCGCAACTATTACATGGATCCTCTGGACCTCAAAAACGTCTTGGAGCGGATGCACGAAAGTCAAGCAAAGAGATTGGATCATTCGCTTACTTGCTGAGCCAGCAAGACACGTACTCTTCCCGTTCCCGCACTCTATCAGATTTCTTCTTCATCTGTATCTGTAATCATCTATCTCTCTGCGTATCCATCCATCCACCCGTGATCCTACAAAAATGTTCTCTACGTCGCCACTCCGCTTGTCGTGGACTGTGATGGTGGTCACCGCAACGCTGACTTCCTACCTGCATCCTGATCAATTTGGAGTCGCGGCGCACAGCTGGCTCGACTGCATCGACCACAGCGTCGACGTCGTGTACACGCAGAGCGACAAGTGGGTGCTCACGGGCGCCGCCGGCAACGGTGTCTGCGAGGGGTACCCATACAACTTCCCCGGTCGAGGCGTCGATGCCATCGGCACGAAGTACACCCACAAGCTGCTCCCTGAGGACATTGCGAACGACAACGTACCCGTGTGCCAGTACCACGCACAGGACGCTAACTACACGGGCTGGCGCAAGGCCATCGAGGCAAAAGCCGGCGACAAGCTCTACTTCGCGTACTTCTCCAATGGCCACGTGGTCAAGGACAAGGCTGGTCCGGGGACCACGCACGGCGTGTACTGGGACGGCCGCCCTGGGGTTGAGCTTGAGAAGCCCAGTCAGCTCACGAAGGAGCACCTGGTTGACGGCCAACTCCACGATTTTGACGACGGCAATTGCGGCCAATGGTTCGTGGATAGCGACTCCGCGGGCGACACAATCCCGTCGGGCCGCGCGGGGGACTTTAAGCCCTGCGTTGGTAGCTTTACGATCCCTAAAGGCACGAAAGCTGGTACGTACCCGATGGTCTGGTGGTGGACGTTTTTCAAAGTCGACGACCTCGGGAACGGCTTTCGCAACTTTGAAGGCACTGGTGGTGCTACGTACTCGTCCTGCTTCAACGTGATCGTCAAAGAAACTTTAGGGGTTATCAACGAAGAGGCTGCAGTCCAAGGTGAGGCTGATACTGCAGCAATTAAAAAGAAGGCGATGGCTGCGTATTTGACTCCTGTGAAGGCTGACGAAGCGAAATCGCCATCCCACGATGCAGCAAAGTGTGGCGTCGCGAGTGATGGTGACAAACCAAAGAAGGACCCAGTAGTTGTTAAGGTTCCAGACACCAAGACGGCATCGTCGGACCAGCAGAACTCGGTTGCTTCGGAGCAAAACTTGACCCCGACTCCGACTTCGTCAAGCCCAGTTCCAAGTCCAACGACTACAGCTCCAAGTTCGCCAGCACCATCCACTTCAGCTCCGACTCCAACCTCAACCACATCAACTCCAACCGTGATGCCAACCCCAGCACCTACTTTGCCACCTACCACTGTTGCCCCGACGCCGTTTGTAGCCAGCAATATCTTTGCCGCACCGCTCTCTGCGATCACGATCTCGGGCGTCGGAGGCAAGGGCTCGTACGGCAAAGTCACCAACATGGCGTGTCCGGGGACCCCAAACACCTGCGAGCAGACCGCGACGGACGTCAGTGGCCCACTCGCGCCGTTCGACGAGGACCTCACGCTCGCACTCCGAGGTCCGCTTGAGGTGGACGATATTGTCGTGTTCACCAAAAGCGATGCGTCACAGTGGTCCAAAGTGTCGTCGTACTCAAAAGCCAACAGCGAAGCAACGCAGAACATGGTCTTCCTCAACAACAAAGGCGATCCAGAGGAGAGCGGCGAGTTCTCCATGTGTCACGGCAATAGCCAGAGCTTCGCGACGTCCAACGGGAGCACCGCCGCGTCGTCCTCGACAGCGTTCGATGGGGTGCTGGGTGACGGCGTCGAAGTGAACGTCATGTCCGAGATCACGTGTGCGGCCTCAGGCACCTGCGGGTTCGCTCGCGGCGTTGCGCACGAAGGCTGGCGCGGTGAGCACAAGATCTTCATGGTCAAGGCGCAGATGCCGCACGCTATGCAAGAGGCAGCGAAGGACCTCCCTGCGATCTGGCTCCTCAACGGACAGGTCGTGCGCACGGCCGAGTACGGCTGCAACTGCCGCGGAGTGGGCGATCAGGGGTCCTGGAAGGGCGGGTGCGGCGAGCTGGACGTCGCCGAGGTCATCCCCGAGAACAAGGAGATGCTCACGAGCACCATCTATTCGTTCAAAGGCTCGCGCGGCATCAGCCCCGTGGTGGCGCGTCCCACCGACGGCCGCGTCGTGTTTGTCGTCATCTTCTCCACGGATGCGAGCGGCACGGGGACGGTGCAGATCCTCATGATGCGGCCAGACAATGTAGACATTGCGAATGCGCCGAGCGCGCAGCGCGTGGACGAGTGGCTCGCGTACCGCAACGGACAGCAAGTCGACTTTAACATCTAGGAGAATGGCTTCTAGGTGTATCTTGTATTTGCGTATAGCGTGTGCATGTAGATACGTAGCTTGGAATTGCAATTGCATGTAGCGCGTGTCGTCATATTAGTCAATGAAGCAGCAGCCAGCTCTTCTCTTTGTTGCTCCATCCATCCATCCAACCTGCTTCAACAGCCATCCTGAAGCCCATAAGCATGCTCTTCGTTTATGGCTTGCCTCTGTGGCCATCAACTTTCTTGACCCTTGCGGTTCTGTTCTCCCATGAAAAAATACACGCCGCCGCTTTTGATTCGCTAAAATCACGCTCCTCTTGCCATCTGATTCGTGGATTATCCGCATAATCCAGATTGGCAATTGGTTCAACTCAGCCCAGCCCAGCCCAGCTCAGCTCAGCTCACGGGCCGGCCGGCGGCCATCTGGCCTTCTTCATTCGCGTTCTCGCTGCCTCCCGCTCAAGCCACCAGACACGCAAGAGCTGCGAAGACGACGACGACAAGAAGCATGGACGGCTACGTGATGGTGGGCACCGTGCTGGCGCTCGTGGCCAGCGCCGTGCTGTTCTTGCGGCCCAAGAAGGCGCAGGAGGACGACCGCCTCAAGAGCGAGATGCTGCGCATCGGCGAGCAGATGCGCATGTACCAGAAGCAGACCACGCCCGCCGCCACCGCCGCGACGGCGGTCAAGTCGATGCGCAAGAGCAGCATGGACGAAGACCCGGCGTTCCCGGGTGGCCGCGTCGCGATCCTCTTTGGCTCGCAGACTGGCACGGCCGAGGGCTTTGCGGATGTGCTCAAGAAAGAAGGCCGCAAGCACGGCTTTGCGGCCCACGCGATCGATCTCGAAGAGTACAACGCCGCGGAGCTGCTCGCGGAAGAGAAGTGCGTGATCTTCGTCATGGCGACGTATGGTGAGGGCGACCCGACCGACAATGCTGTGCCGTTCATCAAGTGGATCAAGGACAAGGAGAGCACCACCAACCTCGACGGCGTCGGCTTCACGGTCTTTGGACTCGGCAACCGCCAATACGAGCACTACAACGCGATCGCGCGCCTCGTAGACGAGAAGATGGAGGGGTACGGCGCCAAGCGCGTGTACAACTACGGCGAAGGTGACGACGACGCATCACTTGACGAGGACTTTGAGGACTGGAAGGAGAACTTGTGGAAGTCGATGCGCGTGCAGTTCATCGTCGGTGAAGCGAATGGCAACAACAGCGAAGCTGCGACTGAAGGCGGTGAAGGCGAAGACGAGGAAAGCGCGCCAGAGCTCGAGTACGAATGCGAAGAGCTCCGCGCGACGCATGCTGCGCAGCTCGTCGCTGCGGCGGAGGGCAAGGACATGCGCATGAAGTCGTCGACGAAACACTTCTTCACGTCCACGAAGGCGAAAGTGGTGGTCAATCGTGAGTTGCGCGCGTCGACTGTGGGCGGCTCGACTGTGCACATGGAGTTTGATCTGCGCGACACGGGCGTCGATTACTTGACCGCGGACAACTTGGCGGTGCTGCCAGAGAACCTCCCCGACACGGTCGCTCGCCTCGCGAAGCGCCTGGGCTATGACCTGGATCAGTGGGTCGCGATCAAGCCTGTGGGTGAAGACGCCAAGGAAGAGATGCCGTTCCCGTCGCCATGTAAGATTGAGACGATCCTCAAGTGCTACTTGGGGATCAACGGCGCCCCACGCAAGGGGCCGCTGAAGCAGCTCTCGTACTTTGCGCGTGACCCAGTGGAGAAGGCGAAGTTACTGTACTTGGCTGGCAAAGAAGGCAAAGACGAGTACCAAAAGTGGATCCTCGACGACGAGCGCTCGTACGTGGACGTGCTGGAGCACTTCAAGTCGGTGCATCTGTCGGTCGCGGCGCTGATCCAGCTCGTGCCGTTCCTCGCGCCACGCTACTACACGATCTCGTCCTCGAGCCTCGTGAACGCACAGCGCGTGCACATCACGGTGAGCATCATCTCGAACAAGAAGGATGACGGCCGCGTATTCAATGGCGTCTGCTCGACATATTTGGGCGATTTAAGTCCGCTCGACACCTCGAACTTCAACAGCAAGAAGAAACGCGACAGCCGTCCCGGTGAGCAGGGTGTCAAGACCCCACGCGAGTGGCCAAGCGCGCGCATTTTCATCCGCGCGTCGACGTTCCGCCTGCCGAAGAACCCAAAGACGCCGATCATCTTGATTGGCCCTGGCACAGGTATCGCCCCTATGCGTGCGTTCCTGCACGAGCGCGCGCAGCAAAAGGCAAACGGAGTGGACATTGGCGAGTCGATCCTCTACTTTGGCTGCCGCCGCCGCGACGAAGACTTTATCTACCGCGACGAGCTCGAGAAGTTCCAGGAGCAGGGCGTGCTCACACAGCTGAACCTCGCGTTCTCGCGTGAGAATGCGAACAAGGTGTACGTGCAGCACTTGCTCAAGCAGAATGGCGAGAACGTGTGGGACCTCGTGCACAATCAGGACGCGCACATTTACGTGTGCGGCGCGACGAGCATGGGCAACGATGTGCACAAGGTACTGCACCAGATCATCGAGCAGTTTGGCGCACAGTCGGACGAGCAGGCTACGCAGACGCTCAAGAAGCTCCAGGACGGCCACCGCTACATCCAGGAGCTCTGGGCATAGAGGGAGGGATGTCTATCTAGGCTTATGACGATGGTGGAGTGGGAGCGAAGTAGAGAGATTGGCTGTGCATGCGTACGCTGTCTGTGCATGTGCTGCATATTGGTGAAGCGAAAAGCTACGAGAAATAAAGAACTCACAAACCGGAAATGAATGAATGAACGAATGCCATCATCATGGCGAGGACTACCATGGCACAAGAGTCTGTCTGGACAAGGTGACTGAGAATGTTGTTAAAGAGGATGGAGCATACACAGCATTCGTTTGAAGTTCAATTTTGCTTCACAGTCAATTGAGTGACACATGGCTACATAATTTGGATGGATGGATACAAAACGCCACTGCATACAGCGTACAACTTCCCAATGTGTTGGGGATTGGAGAAAAAAACTCAAAGTCGCACGTGCTTCTCGTTTGCCAGACACCACTCTCAGTTGCGTAGATACTGTTGCTGGTGTTTCGGTGGCGAGCCCACATGGCAGTTCTTCTTTGGCCCAAGGTTGCTCTGGTCGGACGCAGAACTAGCAGGCGACTCGCTGCTGGGCGTTGGTGACGCCATTTGTGGTTGTGAGGCCGCTGTGGGCGTAGGAGTGGGAGCTGGTGTTGCTGGCGTCTGGTTAGGCTCAGTTCCATATCTAATTTGCGTGTTCGCGGCATCCGAACCCACGGATGCCATTGGGGTCGGTGTTGGGCTCGCAGAGGTTGGAGCTGGTGTCGCAGGAGTCACGGTTGGAGGGGGTGCCGTAGTTGGCTCAGGTGTCGGTGTAGTCGTTGCATCGCTCGCGACCTCGTCCGTGCTTCCCAGCACTTTCACTTGGAAGCAGCTGCTGTACGCCGCGCCGCCGTAGTGTCCACCCGTCGTGATAATGTCGGCGTTCACCTTGTCGTTGTAGAACCGCCAGAACCAGATGAGGTTGTAGACGCCGGGCTTGGTGCCAGCGGGGATCACCAGATCCCCCACACACGGGTAGTCATTGCCCGCGCGACCCGAGAGAATCGAGCCGGAGAAATCGCCGTCCTCGTAGGTCTGGCCGCAGTTGCCGTCGTCAAAGTCGTGCAGCGTGCCGTCGATGAGCTTGTCGTTCGTGAGCTGTGTCGTGCTGTCGAGGGTTGTCTCGGGCTGGCCAGTCCAGTAGACCCCGTAGTAAGTGCCGCGACCAGCCTTGTCCTTGGACGTGTGGCCGTTGTCCAGGTACCCGTAGTAGAACTTCTTGCCAGCGGGTACTTGGAGGCGGTTGAAGCCGTTCGAGTACGCCTGCGCGTCGTCGAACGCGGGACATGGTGGTGCGCCTTTGGTCACGTCGTTCATCAGGATCTTGTACGTCATCTTGTCGTTGATGGCCTTGTCGCCGCGTCCCGGGTAGTTGTTGATGTAGCCCTTGCAGACGCCGTTGGAGGTCTCGCCACCGTAGATCCACTTGCGTGCGTTGTCATAGACCACGGATCGGTCCGTGTCGATGCAGTCGATCCACGAGTGCGCCTCCGAGGTGTGCTGTGTTGACGCTGCCAGAACGACGGCCATAGCGAGAGCGATGGAGGGCCAGCGATAGACCATGGCTGCTCAGTCGGATTGGTTGCTTGGGGCTTCGGAAGTGAGTTGCGGAATACGGTTCTGAAGGACGGATGGCGAGAAGATCAGCTTCCAAGGAAGAAAGAAGGCTTCTGGGACGATGGACGATGGCGAGGATTTCAATCTCGCGCGAAACCAGAGCCTACCCAAAGGTAACGGCCAGCGCTGTGTCCTGTTTTTCTAGGAACGATATTGGCGGAGGCTTGGAACTCGCTCATCAGAGTCGAAGAACTCTTCTGCCATTATTTAACGGACGGGTGAAAAGTATCCATCTCGAACTTCTTGGGGACACAAATACACATGGAGTAACCGCCCATTTGCAACGGCGAGCTTGATTCTTTGATACGTTCTCCCATTCATCTTCCATTCCGTGATTCCGTGTGGCTCGAGGTCCGATCTTTTCCGTCTCGGTGGGTGGGGAAAGCGTGCAGCTCTCACTCACTCAACTCGGCTGCGCTGTTTGGATATCGGCCGGGAGCTTCAACGATCCCCACCATTGATAACCAACCATTCGTCGGTAATGGTGGAAAGCACAGCCACCACCTGACCAAAGTTCGTGGCTGTCACGATCAGCTCTAGAAAGCAATATCCTTCTTCAAGAGTTCGTGTTTTCATTCGTGGGCGGCCCTCGCTCGTGTTTGCTTGCCTTGCAAACGAAATGGAAAAATATCTGAAGAACCATCACGGCGTGTTACAGAACGCTAATAGGATATTCATGTTGTTGTTTCTCAATCTTCAGATGATCTACTCACACACCGCCCAGGCTTTGGCTTCTCTTGGGTCGTTAGTCAACCTGCCTACCTCCTTGCTGTCTCAGTCCGATCTGACTCGGCCGTCAGCAGCTCACACGAGATTCGTATAGGCAGCTACTCGAAAACGTCCATCTTTACAGCAGCTTGTCCTCGCGCTGCTTCTTCATCTTCTGCGTGTTGTCCGGGAGCATGAGGTGCTCGGGCACTTCGTCAATGATGCCAGCGGCGCGGATCTTCATCCATTTCCGGAAGTTCCAGTAGAGCGCGCGCTCGGGGAGCAGCAGCGCGTGCGCGAGCGCGTTGTGCCAGTCTAAGCGGCTCAGACGCGCGTTGTTCTGCATCATCTGCATGGTCAGGCGGCATGCCTCGCGCGGGTTCTTGCGCTTCTCGGCGTAGTACTGGATCAGCTCGCGGTAGCACTCGGTGCTCTTCTCCATCTTCTTGGCGTGCGCGTGCAGCATGTGCACCGCCGTGTCGATCGCACCGCCGCGGATGTACGCGAGCAGCACGTTCTGGTACGTGAGTGTGTCCCACTTGAAGCCCTCGCGCTTCATGTCATTCGCAAATTGGTGCACTTTCTCCAGCTGGTTGCTCTCTAACAGCGCTGTGAGCGTCGCGTTGTGCGCAAAGAAGTTGAGCTCTTCGCCTTGATTTTTGCGCGCGTAGAAGAGCTCTATTGCCTGGAGCTTGCGCTCCTGATCATTGTCCTTGGCGTGCGCCATGATGACCGCCCCTAGGTAGAGCCCGCGCAGCTGGGCCTTCATGTCGTCGTTCATCTCGTTGTACACGGCGATGACTTTCGGCCAGCGCTTGGACTTGGCGCACGCTGAGATCGCCGAATTGTAGATCGTCATGGTCGGCGTGAAGCCATCCTTCTTGAGGCTCTCGAGCACCTCAAGCGCCAGGTCCGAGCGGCCCGTCTTGCCGGCGCAGATTGCCAGCGAGTGGTACGTGCTCTGTGTCATCTCGAGGTCGCGCTGCTTGATCGCGCGCAGCACGCCAACCGCCGAGTGGCCGTCGCCCACGCGCGCACACGAGTTGAGGATGTTGTTGTAGATCACGATCGTCGTGTCCACTTTGTTGCGCAGCATATCGTCAAAAATCTCGAGCACGAGCTCGTGCTGGTCGGACTTTAGCGCGGCCGAGAGCGCGCGCGAGTACGTCACGCTCTTGGGCACATACCCGTCGTTGCGCATCACTTCGAACACCTTGAGCGCCTGGATGAACTTCTTCTCGTGGTAGCAGCACGCGATCGCGCTCGAGTACGCGTGGATGCGCGGCCGTACGCCCTGGTCGCGCGAGTACCGCAGCACGTCGAGGCACTCGCTGAAGCGCTTGCGCGCGCCGAGCACTTCGATCAGCGACGTCGCGACGTCCACGGTCAGCCCCTGGCCGTCCGCGCTCTTGATCTCCTCGTAGATCTCGAGCGCCGAGTGCCAACCGTTCACATTGCCCGCCGCGTGATGTAGCGTTTCGAGGTACTCGTCCGTGAGGCCGTGGTGGTGATCGCTGCTGCTGGTGTGGTGGCCGTCACTGCCGCTGCTGCTGCTGTGGTGATCGTCACTGCCGCTGCTGTGTGCCCCGGGACCTTCGTAGTCGTCGTCATCCCGATCATTCGCGGCCGAGAACTGGCTGCGCGTGGAGTGGTCGGCGAACGCGATCGCGAATGGGCGGCGACTGGCGCGAGCAGCTACGAGCACATGGAGGCGACTGCGCTGCTGCTGCTGGCCGAGACGACTCGTGAGAGCGGCTGGCGACCGAGCGTCCTCTCGTGTGCTGTTGTCTGCAGGACTCAGAGCCGTCGCCGCGGAGCGCGAGAGCTGCTGTTGTGCGGAGCTGTGGCGGCTCCAGGCGAGTCCGGCGCGACGCGAGAGCATGGCTTGCGGCTGGTGCTCGTAGCTGGTAGGGGCTGGTGCTTGCGGCTGAGTGGCAATGGCTCGAAGAGAGTGGTTGAGGGGCGGAGATCTGTTAAAAGAGCTGGAGGCACACGCCAGTGGACCTCGAGTGGACCACGCTATTCGACCTTTGAAAACACGAGTTTTGACAATTAAAAGGTTTCTCAAATGGGCGTTTGTGTGTACTGATTAAAGCACTTGATGCTTGAGAGGCAAAAGTACCAATTCTATTGTTGATGTGGACGACATCACGCACGTCCTTCGCTGTCCTCGTAAATCAAGTATTACCCCTTTATGTTGTAGATCTCGATACCTGCTTAGTTTATATAAATTGATCATCCATATTCTCACCTTACTTAAAACAAGTATCACCCTAATACATCCAATCTCACTCACAACAGCAACAACTTGGCAATCGCAAAAAGCTCCTCCCCAACAGCAACGCCAAAAGCAACGCATAGGCAGCTGAAGCTAAAGCCCACTCGCTTCCTTCTCCATGGCGTCCGCAGCCGTCGCCCAGCACCAGCAGCACCAGCAGCTCCACAGGGGCGAGCGCGACCTGAACCTCTGGCAGCAGATCCTGCGCGAGAGCTCCGTGCGCTCCAAGCTGCCGACCGCGAACCTGCTGGTGGTCGGTGACCCGGAGAGCGGCAAGACCGCGCTGCTCTCGCGCCTCAGTGACGACGCGCGCACGCAGGCGGTCGAAAAGAAAGATCCGGGCAACCAGCACGCGGTGGACACGCTCCTGGCGTACTCGACTGTGAATGTGATTGACCCCAAGGCCAAGGACAGCGGGGGCGACGCGTCAGGTGCGGAGGGGATACGCTTTGATCATGGCAGGTTGCCTGATCTGATTCATCACCATTGACACTTCTTCATGGTTTCTGTAGACGACATCATCGCGAAGATCCGCACGTGGCGCTTTAACGAGCTGAACGTGAAGGACCTCATCCGCATCGCGGTCAAGCCGCACACGCTCAAGCACGTGCGTCTTCGCAGGAGAGGAATGATTTGGCTCGACGGACAAATGTGTATTTGCTAACATCCTTCCTGCTAAAATGTGCGTATCAGACTGTCGCGGCGATTGTACTGGATTTGTCGAGACCGTGGACGATCAAGAGCTCGCTCGACCAGGTATGTGCGTGCGATGTCTATCCCAATGAGCAGTGCTCTAGTCATGTCGCGGTTGCATATATTCATCAAGTTGAAGTGGGATCTGATTCGCTTAACTTGTGGATGTCATGCGATAACAGTGGTCATCGGCGCTGGAAGGAGAACTGCTGCAACAAATCAACCAACTGGCCCCAGACGCGCGCAATGAGCTCTACAATTCGATCAAACAGCACATCATCAACTACGAAGATCCGGTGCGTCGCTCGTTACTGTTATCACCGGTCTTGTTGCTCCACAACGCCCCTCACGGCAGCTATCATTCATCTCATGTCTTTGTTTTTTATTGGATTTAAATGTTTTTCGACAGGCCATCGACCACTCTGGACCAACGCCGATGGACACGTCGACAAGCGAGTTTGTAAGTCACGAGGCTTGTATTGGCAGTCATTTTACAACACACTCTCTAGCATCTATCTCACGTGCGTTCTTGTCTCTCGTAGATGGAAGAGGGCGTGCTCTCGAAGAACTTGGGCGTCCCACTCGTTCTCATCGTCGCGAAAGCGGATGTAAGGAGCATCGATCCCTACTCACGTGTGTATTGAGCGCTCGTTTGGTCCCTAAACGTAACATGTGTGTGCTTTTGGCTTGCAGCTCCGTCCCGACAACTCGGTGAAAATGGACTACATCGAGTATGTGCTCCGCCAATTCGCGATCAAGTGTACGTGTCGAGTGGTGGAGCAAACCCATCAATTAGTCCACTGAGCTTACACTGTTCTTGGTGCTAAACAATGTTGTTGGGCGGCTGTGTGTGTGTTTGGTGATATCTCTAGACGGTGCTGCGGTGTTCTACACGTCAGCAAAGACCGGCGCGAACATCGACGCACTGCGCAAATACATTCTCCACCGCGCATACCCGTCGCAGTTCAAGTTCTCGCAGTCAGCGCAGTTGGTCGAGCGCGGATCGATCCTCGTGCCTTCAGGTTACGATTCGTTTCACTTGGTCGACCAGAGTCTGCTCGGCTCGCAGCCGCGCTGGTCGAACGACAAACCATTCGAGAAAATGGTTCCGGCCCCTCACGAAGACGTGGAAGATCCAGCCGCTCTCTTAGCCGCCGACATCCGCGTCGACAGCCACGACCGGTGGCTCGAAAAGCTCGAGAAGGCCGCCGGCGCGGGACTCGAAGAGCTCCAGAAGCAGAGTGTCGAGGCGAGCAAGAAAGCCGAAGCGGCCGCGGCTGCTCGACGCGCCGCTGCGGATCGTCGAAAGCGAGAGGAGAAGGATGTCAGCTCCAAGCACTTGGCCAACTTTTTCAACAACCTGCTCAGCCGCCCCGAGAAGGCCAAGTCATCGCGAAGCATTGGCGATCTGAAAAAGGTGAGAATCGATGAGGAGGATGCATACAGATAGGAAGGGCTACAGTCGAATGTGTGTGATTTGGCGGACTGACTGGGGTTGTGATGTTTGGCGTATTGCAGAAGGACAAGACTGACGTCAAGAGCCTTGCGGAGCAAGAGCTCCAGAATCTGTCAAAGCGCTCGGGAGGCAACGCCTAAGCTCCGTCTTCGCTCCGCCAAGTTTGTGGAATCAGTTCAGTTTGCTAGCTCACCTTGCTTGAATAACGCAAGTCTCTATTCGTGAAATGCTGTGCTTGACTTTCAATCGCAGTGGTCGGTCCATTCGTTCTCTGTTATATTCGTTTCCAAAGTTGGTTGTTCTAGTTAACTGATCACACACGAGCTTCCGCCACTAGCACTCGCCAATTTCGACTGCTCGACAAGTTGCTCAACGACCTGAGCGTGGTCCGAGGATGCAGCGTCGTCTTCGTCATCCTCATCGTCTTCTTCGCCCTCCTGGTCGGTTGCCAGACTGCTGCTGTTCATTTTTTTCATACGCTTGAGCGGCATGGGCGGGAAGAGCTCTTCGATCGACACGTTCTGCGTGTCGCGCCGGCGGTAAAAGAGGATGTACGCGGTGGACGACACCACCTCTTTCTCGTCAATGTCCTTGCACTGGTGGTCGTTGAAGCACTTCCACTTGCCGTCTTTCTCGCTCAACACGTACGCAAAGTAGTGGCCGCCGCCGAGCGCGCCGACGTGGTTCACCACCGCGTACAGATCGTAAAGAAAGCCGTCTTCGCCTCGGACTGCAGCGGTCGCGGGGGCGTCCAACAGTGGCGTCGACGCACGTTTGGATGATTTTGGGGATTCACCTGCGCTCGCTTGTGGATCTCTCGACACCTCAGCTATCTCTACCTGGTGCTCATCATCCTTATTTGCACCTGTTGCGTCTTGCTTCAGCTTGCCGCCTAGAAAGAGCCAATATTGGAGTCCCGACTCCTGCATCCGCTTGGGCTGGCGCTGCTTGGCGACAAATGCCTCCAGCTGCAGCCCTCGAAGCGGGAAGTCCACGTGATGATGCAGCTTACGGCGTGACACCTGCGTGAAACAGAACCGCTTCAGTTGAATTACCAATAGTGGCGGCAAGCGCCAAAGGTCCATGGTCTTTGTCGCGGGGCGATGTGTCTTGCAGCGTCCGCAGTACGCCTCTTGAATGCTCTCCTTCGCCGTGAACATGTCCATGCAGCGCTCGATGCTCAGCGGCATGTTGTCCTGGCGCTTGTTCTGCTGCACCGAGTCGTCAAAGTCGATCTTGCTTGCTTGGATCGGGTCATATTCTTCCTTTAACGTGCGGATGTCCCAGTCGATCGAGACCGTCTCCTCTGCAGCGAGTGCAATCGAGTTGGTGGACGACGGTACAATCAGGCACCCGAGACAGCCGTCGATCCACTCGCAGCGCGAGCAGCCAATACCGTGCGACGTCACCATGCGCAGGCAAAAGCCAAACTTCGTGACCGCTAAGTGATCTCCGAGCGCCAGTGAAGTCGCGTCCGTCTTGCATTTTCTATTAGTGTCTCCAGTATCTTCAAAATCCGAGGGTGACGGCGGCGCCTGCCAGTTGAAGATGCGGCGCAAACGCTTCCACACCGCCATGTACAGATCGAATGTCGTGGTCGAGCGCAACGACACCCGCAGCACCAGTGGCGCGCCAAACAAGCGCGTGATGTGCGCGTTCGTGAAGCAGTTGGTCGAGCGCTCGACGCGGCGGTGCACGAGGTACACGTACGCTTCGTCGTTCTGTCTCGTGACCACTTTGGTCTGCGGGACAAAGTACCGCCTCGCGCCGGTAGGGAACGCGACGTCGACGCTGCCGTTCTTCCTGCTGCTGCCAATGACGCGCGCAGATGCAAAATCCTTGACTTTGTCAGCACGCACAAACACAGACGATCCCACTGGCAACAGCTCGTCTTTGAGTTTCTCCTCGTCTTCAGTTCCACTACGAAGGGGCTGGTCTTGCAGCTGGGCATGCGACGTGACAGAACCATTCTCTTGAGGTTTGCGAATCTCGTTCTTTCCGGTCTCTTTCGTACTGTGGGTTGTGTTGTCAGCACTGCCACGAGGTGTGACCGCTGTCGATCCATTACTTTTTGCAGCAATGTCATTTACCTTCTTCTTGCTCGACTCCAAAGCAACGCGTTGTGATTTCGAGCCTGTCAGAGATGACAACTGCTTTGTCGGCGAGTCCAGCTGGAAGACTGTCAGCTGGTCTTTCTCGTGCACTTGCGACAATGGCGTTCGCCCGTCGAGCAGCGCGTCGATGATGTGCAACACTGACACCCGCGCGATCACCAGTTGTGTCTCAATTTGTTGAATAGTGGCAGCGATTGGAGTAGATTCGCTGCCCTCGAGCCGATACAGAAACTGCGCAATGTCGTGCTTCACGTCCTGGATCGTCGCGTTGTTCTTCACGCGCACCGAGTACTTCATCGGCACGCGCTCGCTGTTGAAAATGATCGTGAGCATCAGCGATCGGAACCCACTCTCGGGCAACGACAGCTGCAGGAACGTGAACGGCTCAAAGCGTGCCGACTCGTAGTGACACACTGAGCACTCGAGCAAACTCTTGTACTGACCGGTGAAGAGCGCGACGATCACGGAAAACTCACGCTTCAAGTGGTTTTGCCACCACTCGTCTGCGACGATCGCGTCGCTGCGTCCGTCGCTGTCTGGCTGCTCTGTGTAGGGCTTTGTCATAATGCGATTCAGGTCTTCACTCAAGCTGCTTAGCAAACACGCGAGCAGTTCCTGCGCGTCATGCTGGTCCGAGCCTGTGAACTGCGGATTGAACTTTGCGAGCACGCGCTTGAACTCGTTTGGCGCAAACCGTTTCTTCTCCGAGGTCCACAACACGCGTAGCAGCTCCCCAAACGCCACAGCGAGCTTGCCATTTGTTCCGTCTCGGTTGCGCAAGTTGATGTCTCTCAAGTACGCCGCGTTCTTGAAATACTCGACCAGCAATCGCGTGTGGCTTAGACACTGAAGTGCGCTGCTCATGTAGCATGTGTTGCCCAAATTGTCTAGCCCCACAAGTCCATGGCCCGTGAATGCGTCTTTTGAGAACCGTTTCTTCACCGTGGTCGCTGCCACGGTGCTCTCATTCTCGGCATTAGGATTCGCTGCTGCTGCTCCTTTCTTGTCTTGTGTCTGATTCCCATTACTCTTCCCACCTGTGTACCCACCAAGCGTTGTAATCGTTTCGAGGTTCCCTCGCGAGCAGATCTCTGACGTTCTCGAGATCAGTCGCTGCTCACGCGGTCGCTTGCGTCGCCCACTCGCTCGTGAAGATCCCTCGCCATCCTCGTCACCACCACTGTCGCTGTCGGAAGTGTAGTCCCCATCGTCTTCGTTGCCTTTGTTTGATGGAGACGACGTCGAGATCTTGTCACTCGACTGCGAGAGCGGCCACGAGCCATCATCGTCTTGGATCTCCAACAGAAACACGCACTCTTGCGTGAGCTTTTTCAGGATGTTTGGACGATCATTTCGGATGCGAATCTTGTGGTCCGGCTGCTTCTCGTCAAAGTACCAGAGCCGCGCTTTCTGGATGAGCTTGATGAGAAGCAGAGCCTTGCACGTTGCTTCCAAGATACTGTCTGCAGTGCTGAGTGCACTGAGCAAAACCTCTTCACCGGACATGATCACCCCGCCGTTCGATGGATCCACGCGCGCGACACGAAGCACCAGCGGGAAAAGCTCAATCTGCAGACCCGCTTTTGGAGACTCAATGACGCTACGCGAGAGGTCTGGACCGCCGCTATACCACAACACCAGCACTGAATACGCAGACGATGGAACCAGCTAGAAATGGATGGCAAGAAACTGTTAGTGAGCACCGCAATGATTAGCACCGTCGGATCATCCTGTAGCTCACAAGAACTCACATAAAAGTCCCGCGCAAACACCAGTTTGTCCTTCAGCCGTCGACTTCCGCTTCGCTTCAGCAACGCCCAATTTGCAATCGGACCGGGGCGAGGACGAAGTTTAGACTGGGAAGGAGAGCTCCCAGATTCTGTCGCAGGTAGCGGTGACTCACTCGTGGCACCTTCTACCAGCACTCGCATGTCATTAGGGATCGTCGGCAAGGGTAATGAGCCATGCGGGGTGCCATTGCGAGTGTTCATGCCCGCATACTGACACCACTGCTGCCACCACGTCGCGCCGACCAAGTTCCACGTCTATGTACAACAACATACATGCAACACACATTAGTAGTGAGCACCCACAACCAAATGCACTATGGCAAAGCAGCTCTGAAAATGGTACCTGGCCCACACCAATCGAGCTTGTCGCTTGTTTCCAGTGCCACTCAACAATCCGCCGCTCCAAGGGCGGCGACTCTGGTTTCACGCCAAAGAGGATGCATGCAGCAAAAGCCAGTTGATGCAGCAATTGGTGCACTGCAGTCGCTTCGGACGCCCATTGTAGAAAGCTCGCTTCGGTCAATCCTTGAGCATTAGCGCTTTCTCTCATCATCTACAATAACAAAACATCAAGAGCGAACCAAAAACACGTCAGTTAATCCACTGCGGCAACTCACACACTTGGGTTTCACAGCAAGCACAAGGGGCGAGAACGGCACGCAGGGTATTACTCGCATACTTCTGTCAGTTGGCTTCGTTCATCCGCAATCAGGAGCTTCTCGCTATCTTCCGTAGCGCAGTTGCTCCCAAGCGCAAAGAGCTCTTCGACCGCTCTCCAAGATATTACATCGCTCGTCTTGTCGTCCTTGAAGATGCCAAACAAGTGGATGTACCTCGACTTGATCTTGCCTCTGCAGAAATTCGACACAAACTTGCAAAACTCATCAAAGAGCACGAGCTCACGCAGTGCAGCCGTCGCGCACACACGCTCTAGTAACCGCTTAGGAAAGCTTCTTTCGCTCAGGATGCTGATAAACTGCTCGCTCGGGATCCGGTTGCTCGTGCCGCCTTTCGTGTCAAATAGCTTGTGGAACTGACGCTCGAGACCTGTCACTTCGTTAACGGAAAAGAGCGTCGCATCTGCAATGCGCTGCCGGATCACCGCCGGATTGTACGATCGCTCGAGCTCCAAGATCTTCTCATCTTCTTCCATACCAATCGTGTCTGCCAGCACCGAGAGCCACCGCAGTAGCAACGCGTCACCATGCTCGTCGCTTTCTCGGATCACGAGCTTGAATTCGTCAATCGTGAGACTCGACCTGCCTTCGAAAATGCGGTCCAGAAACGCGACTGTCGACACACTGCGCGCCTTGCGTCTCCCATACACGACGTCCATGAACCGGTCCATCACATCGCGCGACACAAGCCCTGTGTTGTCCAAATCGTAGATAATAAATAGCAGCCGCACTTGCTCTTCGTAGGTGCCGTATTTCAGCCACGCGATGCCGCTCAGTACGTTCTCGCAGCTCAATTCGCCCGTGTGGTCGGTGTCCAGTACTTCAAAGAGTCGATCCGAGAGCGACGTCGGGATCATCGTGAACGAGCTCAGCAGCTTCTGTCGAAACACCTTCTTGTTCAACCCGCTGCTATTGCCGCTCGCGTGCAATGTGACTGGCGCATCCACCACCGCAACCTGGCCACTCGCTCTGCGCTTCACCGCTGCGAGCGCGCCAGTCGGAACTGGCGGCAACATGCTCGCACTGCTGCTGCGATTCGCGACCGCGGCGGAAGGCTGATTCCCATTGTTCGCTGTCTGTGACGGCGACGGCGACGGCGACGGTGACGCCTCCACGCGACAGATGCGTCGGTAGCCTTCCGTGTACTTCTTGAGTTCGGCCGCCGGGAGGCGCTGGATGTATTCTTTCTCCTTCACTGCGCTATTGACCACCGCGCCGTTCTCCGCACCGTCTGTCTGCGAGTATCCCATGCTCACGAGGTTCCCCATCGCTGCTGCTGCTGTCGTTGCTAAGTGAGAGTGCGGTCCGGCAATCAGTTAGACGCTACGCGCAGCAGTCGTGGAGCGGGTCTGTGCGTATGGAGAGACGGATCGAGACTGCTGGTGGCGTCGGAGTTGCGACAGTATCGCTTTCTTTCTTCCTCGTCTTCTCTTCAAGTGCAGTGCGGAAACAGCGAACAGCTTCACAAACAACATCAGTGTGGAAAGGGGGAGTCGTACTGTACTTGATTATAATAGAAGACTCCCATCCCATTTCCAGACCCATCTAGTGTGGTGCATGTTGCACCACGCTAACCAAGTACATGTGTGAGGCTACCGTAAACCACTCTATTAGAAGGCTTATTTTTAATGAATCTGATTTTGGCTTGAAGTGGCTAGAGCGCAATTTGGGGATGAAGCGAGCCATTACACTCCGACGGTGCGCTGCTGAATGGTGCTCCGTTTGAGAGGATCCCGTTGTCAATGACGCAAGACTTGTGGTGGTGGGGATCACGAACATTTACCAGCAAATCTAGGTTGGTTTCCACAAATTCTGCATCATTGATTGCAGGATTTCCTCACAGATGGTCACCATTCATCAGCGGAGACAACAGCAGATCAGGCTCATATTCGCGAGGTAGATCTACTTCTGTGCACTTAAACTATTAAAAGCGTCTCATATCTTGAACGAACACGTTTATTACATACATGGATATAGGATGAACGTATGTGAAGAAACGCTAGAGGCTGCTGTAACGGTGCTGCTCGTGCACGAGCGTGGACGAGAGGTGGTGCTCGATGTAATCGCGCACCAGCGGCGCGAACACATCCAGCTGCATCTGGTTGTGGAACATCGTGTCGTGGCCGAACTTGGAGTCCACCTCCACAAGCTTCGAGTTGTAGCCGTACGACTGGAGAATGTTCACCTACAGATATTGTACGAGCATAACAACCACATTGGGTCAGCACTGAGCTCTTCAAAGACCTGGACCAAACGCCTTCAGAAAACACGGGTACTTACAATCATACGCTGCTCCTGGATTGGGATGAGCAGGTCCTGCTTGATGCCGATGATGAGCGAGTCGCACGAGATGCGGCTCACGCCCTCCGCCAGGTTCGAGTACCCGCGGCCGACGTTCTGCAAGTCCATCGCCTTGGAGAGTAGAAGGTAGCAGTTCGGGTCGTAGAAGCGCGCAAACTTCTCGGCTTGGTACTCCATATAGCTCTCGACCTCGAAAGTCGCCGACTTGAAGTGCATCGGACCCGTCGGGTTCCAGTCAAAGCGCGCGTCAAACTCCTCGCGCGACCGGTAGCACATCATGCCCAGCTCACGCGCGACTTTCATGCCGTCGAGCGACACGCCCTTGGAGTAATTGCCGTTGTTGTACGCCGGATCCGAGAGAATCGCCTGGCGCTGTACGCGGCGGAGAGCGACCGTGCCTGGAGTTGTCTGCGCGGTGCACGCGATACCAACGAGACGCTGCAAGCGATCTGGGAACTGCGCAGCAAACTCGAGCGCCTGTGTAATGGATATACATAGCGATAAAATATGCGATAAGAGTCAGACTAAGCAAACCGCCATTGACGCCTTCCGCTCATATTCGCAGCTGTTCGCTTACTTGGATACCGCCCATGCTGCCACCAATGACTGTGTGGACTTTGTCGATCCCCAAATCGTCCAAGATGCGCGCGTGCACTGCAGCCTGTAAAGACAAAGCAGCAGTAATAAGCGCCAGATGTTAGCGCACACATAAGCATTGCAATAGAGCAGCACCCAATAACGCATTAACGCTTCAGAACGCACCATATCAGCAGGAGTGATCTGCGGGAACGACGCACGGTACTGCTCGCCAGTTCGCGGGTCAATGCTCAATGGCGACGTCGCGCCAAACGGACTTCCGAGCACAGACGGACAGATCACGCGGAAGTACGACGTGTTGATCGCTTTCCCCGGTCCGATGATGTTCTGCCACCAGCCAGGACGAGGGTCGTCGCGGTTTGACGCGGCGTGGCTCGAGTGCGAGAACGATGGAAGCACGAGGATCGTTCTTTCGCCAGGGAGTGTCGAGTCGCCCTGATATCAACACCACGAAAAAATCAGCATAATGAGGCACAATCACAGGGCAACTCAATTGCAGGAACGTACCCACTGCTCCCAGTCGATCTCGACCTCTGGCAGTACTTCGCCCGACACTAACTTGAACTCGCCGTCCAGCACCGAGTGGTACTTGTTGCGCTGCAGCATCGGATCAAACTCCTTCCCGTGCGCTGCCTGCACAAACGTGCGGCGTCCAAGTTCCGCTGCTCTCCTCTGCACTTGTCTGAAGACCACACACACATTTGCACGTAGAGAGATGCGATCAGTTTGATTGCCACACATACGCACACAGCCACCTCACAGAGAGCGCCACTTACGCGCGATGCCTACCGTTGCAGCCGCGTCAACATGCTTGCTTCACTTGAGCTCTTTGCGTGAATAAGTCGAATGAACCATGTCAGGGGTGTCATGGTCAGGCACTTGCATGGCCGAAAATGCAGCACGCAATCACCTCGATTTAGTGACTTATAGTGACGATATACTTAGATTAAGTGAACTGGTTTTGCATAATTTTCTTGACGCTGATTGGCTTGAAAAAGTGATGCAGGTTTTATCAGGTCTCTGATTGGCTGAATGGTGATCTTGAGGGGATGGATGTGCTGACCAGATAGTGCCATTATACCTCCAACTTGCTTGAGTTCGAGTTCGAATTGATGCGCAAAAGCTCGATCGTGCCAACTTCAAGGCAACAGCATTCGTGTGGCGTGCTCGTCATGCAGCGCTGTCATGTGTACTCGCTTGTCGATGCACGTGACGCCTTCGTCTGAGCTGAGAGCTTAACGCACACCCACGCCGCTCCAGATTGCTTTCATCCACGTCGCGAAGACGGAGTAACCACGTGTTGTTCCGGTGGCGGAACACACACGAAAACGGGGCTTTATTAACGAGCGCATTCCGGTGCTGCAAGTTGCACTACACTGACGCTCTCAGCTGGTTCTCCATCGCTTGTTGCTTTATTCGGTTTGTGTACGCAACGTTATCGTCCACTCTCCTTGAAAGAAAAAAGGGTTTTGTTGCTGCTGCACTCTCCTAGTCCAGCGTTAAATATTTAGCGATCAGGTACCGCGCCAGGTCGTGTGCGCCGCTGCGAGTAGACACACAGATATATCAAAAGACAGAGAGCAACAAATCAGACGAGTGAACACTTTCATGGTTGCACACGCATAATATATCAAGATGATGTCTGCAAGACACACACCACACACGCAACGCATACCTT
This sequence comes from Globisporangium spiculum, assembly GCA_023335655.1. Classification (NCBI taxonomy): domain Eukaryota; phylum Oomycota; class Peronosporomycetes; order Pythiales; family Pythiaceae; genus Globisporangium; species Globisporangium spiculum. Next base: position 52,983 of record JAADVO010000071.1, read on the forward strand.
TGCTTGTAGATGAGCGAGAGGTTGTACGCGGTCTCGCGGCAAATCCAGTACTCCTTAGGGATCTCCTTCTTTTCGCGCTTGCTCAGCTCAAAGTAGCGCAGCACGCGCTCGTACATTGGGATCGACAAATGGAACAGTCCCTAGCAAGCCACATTAGTACATCATCACCACAACGTCAACACATTGGACAATGTTGAGACCCGCATACCTCCATAGCAGCGTACGTACCAGCTGCTGATGCGCGCGACCAATGTTGTACCAGCACTCGACCTGTACGATCTCCTTGCTAATCACCGAGTTCGCCGCCACGCGCGCGCGCTCGTAGTGCTGCAGGAATGCGAACGCCTTGGCGACCGTGTGCTGGCGGTCATTGATCGTGCGCTGCATGGACGCCGACAGGAACGCGAGCCCAATGCAGAAGAGGATGAGTGGGTCCGACGGTTGCTTCTGGTGCGCGAGCGTGAACTCGCCAACGGTCAGTGACGCGATATCCCAAGTGGACGACTGGTGGCCAGCCAGCACGATCGCTGGAAAGCTCGATGGTTCGTCCCTTAAGAGCTTGGCCAGAAACTTCTGGTGCCACGAGAACACGCCCGTGATCGCGATCACACGCGCAAAGAGGTTCCAGTACCCGAGGTTGTGCGGGTCCTCCATAATGTTGAGCCGGGCGCACTCGTACGCCATGCGGTTCTCCTTGAACTCGAGCGCGATCACGAGCGCGAGGAACCGCAGCTCGAAGCGCAAGTGCGGCAGCGAGATCTTGTCCGAAGTGTTCACGTCCGTGAGCAGCTCGATCGCCGCCACGTACTTGCCCAGCTCGGTCAGCGTCTGTGCGACGTCGATCACGAGGTTGTAGTACTGCTGCTCACCGAGCGCGCGCGAGATCACGACTTGTTGTGCGACGCGCATGACGATACCCATGAACGAGTCGCGATGGTACGGGTCCGTGATGTCCACTAAGTACTCGGATTTGAGCACTTGGAAGCCCACAGAGGGCGTGTCGGTGTGGGAGACCAGCTCCGCTGCAGTGGACGCCGTGTTATTTACGCGGCCTGAGAGGCGGAACGACGTCTGGTTGAGCGACGTGAGGATGATCGGGATCCCCACTTGACAGAGCACCTCGGGGTCCCCAGCCTCCCGCTTCAAGTGGCCCCACTCGATGAGCAGCTTCAATCGGATGCCGTTCTCCATTGCATCCACTGACAAAGACGGATCGTGCGCCGTGTCCATGCGCGTGCTTTCATCCATGTCACCCTCGTCTTCGTCATCTTCTTCCTGCTCCTCCGCACTGTCCACATAGTCCAAGTCATCGTCGTCGTCATCGTCACCTCCATGTCGTCCAAGACTTCGCCCATTCAAGCTCTGGTTCTTGTGCTGCATGCTCTTGCCGTTCTCTGCTTTCTCGTCCTTCTTCTTCCTCCCAGGATTGACCCAGTAGGGTCGAATCGGAGGCCGCATCGTCTCCGGAAGGTAGTTTATCAGCAGCTCAAGACCTTTCTCTGGGTCGTTCTTCTTCCGCGTCGCTTGCATCGCCTTTAGCATTAGCTCGGGACTCACTGCGAGATGCTCCATAGAACACTGGTGGTGCAGCGCCTGCTCGTAGAAATCCACGGCGACGTCGTATTTCGTCATGCGATCGTGGCACTCGGCGTACTTGATCCAGATCTGCTCGAGCGGGAACTCGTCGCGACCAAGCAAATGCGCGAGGATCTCCGAAGCGCGCTGGTCCTGGTCGCCCAGCGCAATGTACGCGTCCGCGACATCCAGATATAGGTCCCCGAACACGTCCACATCCTGCGCGAACAAATGGTTGAACATCGCTTCGGCGGTCTTGAAGTCGCGCTCAAACAAGTGACAGATGCCGTACTTCACAGCGATATCGAGCGGCAGCCCGCCTGGGTCGCCCTCCACCTGCGTGGTCTCGTGGGTCGACGCGTACCGCGCATGCAGCTGGTGAATCACTAGGATCGCTTCGCGGTACTTCTTTAGCGTGATGTAGAGATCAGCAAGCATGTTGACCGCGTTCAGCTCGTACTTGGACGCATGGTGGCGCAATGGGTCGGCTGACGCTTTCTCAATGCACATCTTCAGCGCGTCCACAGCTTCGTCCTCTTGCTCATTGCAGTGATACGCCTCGGCGATTTGGATCCAGAGTGATAGGTCTTTCGGGATCAACACTGTCAGCTTCTTGAACACTTCGGCTGCACGACGGTTGTCGCCCTGTTCGCGGCAGAGCTCTGCGTAGCTGAACAGTGAATCCTTGTCCTTCGGGTCGGCGCTGCTCGCCTTCTTGAAGCAAAAGAGTGCTTGATCAAAGTTCTTCTCTTCCTTGGCGATGCGTCCCACGCGCTTCCACAACTCGGCGTCATGCGGCGTCAGCGTGCATGCGATCAGGAAGAACTGCAACGCTTTCGTGCGGTCCTGTCGGTCTTCGTAGATCATGCCCAGCGTGTGGTACGGGTCTGGGATTGTCGGCGCCTTCTTGATGAAATCCTTGAGCAACAGGATCGCTTCGTCGTACTGGTGCGACGCGTAGAGCATGTTCGCTTCGCCGAGCACCCCAGCGAGCTCCGGGGGGACTTTGCTCGCGATCACGCGCTTGCCCGACTTGCGGCGTCTCCCGCCTCCCTCCCTTCGCCTGCGCTTCCGAGATTTCCCCCAAAGCTAATAAGTGCCACACAAAGAAATCGAAAGGGCGTCAGTCGAGCAGCTCTATATCCGATCCAGGCATCTCCATGCGTATGAATTCTTGCTTACTTGTCGCTCAATGTCCGAGTCGTCTTCTTCTTCGTCTTCGCTGGACTTTGGCTCGTACGCGTCGTCACTACCTAACTCCCCGTCATCACCTGCAGAGCAACACGAGCAAAAGCATAAACAAACAGAGCACACTCATACATCAATACCCGCCCAGCAGATAGGCTCTCTCGTCCACGGAAGAACGATTACGTACGATAGTAGCGTCTGTCCACAGCACCCGCCTGTGGATCAAGTGCATCGCCAACGTAGCTAACTGGCAGCGTATGCTCACTGCCAACCTGTACACGCTGCCTGCGCAGCTTCTTCCGCGATCGCTTTCTCTGTGGACGCACCGCTTCGTCGGCGTAGTCTTCGTCGTCGTCTTCCCCGTGGCTGCCAAAGTCATCGTCATCATCGTCGTCGTTATCGCCATTCACGTCGTCGTCTCCCTCTCCGCTGCCGACCTCCTGCTCGTATGCCTCGATGTTCACGGGCATCTCCTCGTTGCCCATCGCGGCCTCCAGCAGCGACCGGAAGTACGACATCTTGGCGCGTCGCGTCCAATACACTGCTCGAAAATGCAAAGAGCTCAATGGCTTTGGCATCGCCTCAGCCACTTTTTGGGCGGGTTTTATTAACCTCTTTACTATAGTTCCTTTTTGTATACATTGTAATCTACTTAATTTTTTGAAATACTGTAAATATAATATAAACAGGTTTAAGCAGTATAAAAGGTGTATACTTGGTTTACTCGTCAGGTCGCGCGAAGGTCGCACCAACGTGCCAGTTTGCGAGTTTGCACTTGCCCCAAATTTGCATTTGCACATTTGAAAATGGAGGGAAAAATGGTGGAGAACGCGCTCTCATGGGCGGAAGTGCAGGAAATCTGCGGCGAAATGGAGAAGCTCTACCGCAAAGACGCACAGAAGGACGCGCAGCGACTACGCGCGCTCACCCAGAAGCGCAAGCAGATCGCAAACACCGTCGAGAGCAAGCAGAGCGAGTCCAAGAAGCAGCTGCAGCGTACGTGTCGGCTTGTGAGTGAGGCTGCCTGCCACCTGAATGACGCATGGAAAGCTAACACACATCCTCATTACTATTGTTTGTGTGTGTAGACTTGCTGAGCAACCTGAAAGAATGGGAGGAGCACGAGGCAGCGACGAAGGCTCGCCATGACCAGATGCAGATGAAAATCCAAGAGCTGGACGCACTGAAGCGCGAGATGAGCGTGCAACTGGAGCGCCTTCGCGTTGATGAACAATATCCTTTCTACGATGCTTCCATACATATCTGTATGCAGATGCGTCGTGTGCATGTTAGCAAATTGGGATACAGTGTTACCTTGACTATATGCTCATTTTGTCTTGGTGCCCTCACGTCGTCGAAGGAGTCGCTGGAGAAGCTGCTGGACAAGTATGAGGAGACGCGTCTGCAAGTTGCCCAGTATCATCTGCAGCACCAGCACGATATCCCATTTGCAAAGTGAGTGATCGCTCATATTGGGCTTGTTTGCCTTGAGTATTGTGGGGACGTGACTTTATTTTGCTGTTGCTGTTGTACAGGCACCAGATGAGCTTGTACGCCTCGGTCACGGGTATCAAGTGGGACTTTAGCGGATCCTCCATCGCAGGAGGTACCTTGTGCCCACACCTTACATTCTGGGTTTGTGTTGTCGATAGACTGATACTTGTGGTTGTTTTTGTGCATCTCAATTAGACATCATTGTGCCCGCAAAAGAACTGGTCGCTCGGTTCGAGATCAACCCCGCGACCAGGCACTTTGACGCCGCGAACGCGCTCTGGGACAAGATCGACCAGGCATTTGAAGATATTGACAGCGACCTGTAAGAAGAGAACACTCCTGCTTTGGAGGCTTCGATGGAACTCACAGTTGGAGGCTGTCACATATATTTCTATCTCATCAAAATCAGATCGAGTTCGCTGTGGTGCACCATTTTCATGCGGCGTCACTTGAGGATGTCATTAAAGTGAACCCATCATGAATGACCCTCCCTTCCAACGTCAGAGTGGTGGTAAAATTGATTATTATCCAATCATCATCCTTTAATTTTATTTATATCCAATAAGAAGTGTCTATTTCGTCAACGGGGCCATCTCGCTTTCCTATTCAAGGTCCCACCCACATGAGAAAAACTGGCAAAGTTCCAACTTCCAACTGGAGCTGAGAAGAAGAAGGCGACGGGAGAAGAGGAAGAACCGCGGCGTCCGCAAGCAAGAGAGCGCACACGCAAACAAGCTACAAGATGGCGCGCGAGGTGATCGAGAACCAGCGCTGGTACCCCATACTCGTACGTGCTGCTTTGCGTTTGCGGCTTTTGGTCGTCTTTGTTGCATTTTGCGATGGTGATGAGAGAAACTGATTCTTGAGCGTTTGCCTGTTGTACACTCGTACACACATAGGGCTGGTCGGCGCGCTTGTACGAAGACGACCCGCCTCCGTGGTGCAACTTGCAGAACGAGAAGTGTCCGAGCAAGGACGAGCAGAAGGATCTCGAGTGGCACGTGTACAAGTCGGACGACTACGATGCCGAAGGCTGGCTCTACGGCGCGAACTTCAACCAAGAGCTCGGGCCGATGACCAAGTCCTCGGTGGTCCGGACGCGCGTGTGGTTGGGGAGTGAGCACGGGACAGAAGCGAAAGCGGCGGTGGCTGCTAGTGCAGCTGCAAACGCTGAAGTGGAGAAGAAGAAGGCGGAAGCGGAGCTTCAGGAGCAAGAAAAGGAGAGTGCGAATGGAGAGGAGTGGAAGCAACTTTTCTCGTCAACTGATGGATCCGATACAGCGTCTCAGCAGGAGCAGCCGAGCTCTGACAGCCAGCCAAGCAGCACGCCAGCTGGAAGTGCTTCGCTATCGCCTATTGAGAATGGGAAATCAGAAGCGAGTAGCTTGTTTCCGAGCGTGTCAGATGGCTCAGCAACAAAAACGAAAGAGAACGAGAAAGTGCTCTTCCCGAGTCTGCCTAGCCCCACCAACCAGGTGCAGAAGGAGAACGCCTCACCACCAGCGAAAGCAGAAGAGAAAGCGAGCGGTGGCGGCTTTTTCAGCAAATTTGGTGCTGCTGCACTCTCGTTGCCTTCGTCAGTGATCAACATAGCTGGAGAGTCGTCCAAGCAGGCAGTGTTTGGCACCGTGCAGTCAATTAAAGAAGTATCGCTGTACGCGCTTGACCACGCACAAGCTGCGACGTCGGCTGCGATTTCGTCCGAGCCGCAGTTGCCAGCTCACCGCATCCCTCCAAGAAAACCGACACGAGGCAGCTTTGGTGGTGCAGAAGCAATGGACGGCAACCCTTTTGAGGTGCTGTCGATGCTATCAAAACGCTTCCCAGACCTGTCCCCAATCGATCGAACACTTGTGACTTGCTGTAGTGACGACATCGCAGCACATTTGGCACCACCGGAGCCGACAAATTCGAAGCAGTGCAAAGTGTGCAAGCAAGAGTTCGGGATGACCAAGTTTCGCTACCAGTGCGGGTACTGCAACGAGTCGTTCTGCCGAGAAGATCTTCCGTATTCTGAAACCCTGCGCGCATTTGGGCAAAACGCTCCGTCGAAGCTGTGCACGAATTGCCATTACATTGTGATGGAAAAAATGGATCAGCAGTTCATCCAGTGGAGAAACGAGCGCGTCAAGGATTTCCTGAATGACAAGCTGATTCTGTATTTCAATACTTCGACAGACACAGCTGTGGACAAGATCATGCGCGCTGCTGAAGGCACACTTGCTGCTGCCAAGTCCGCGCCGATGGGGGCGACAGCGAAGATGGCAGTTGTGAGCGCAGATTTCGTGCGGAAGTACGGTCGCGCAGGACTGCTTGGCTTCATCCTTCGCAATGAGTTTATGCAGTCGTTCGCGACACTGAAAGGCTTGATTGGTGATCTCGATGACATCGGATTTCACGATGCTGCTATTGGGACGTACTACTTCATGGCAATGAACCGAGGAGAACGTGGTGCGACTCCCGAGTCTGAGAAGGAAGAGCATGAAGGTTGTCAACACATCTCGGACGATCTCTTGGCAGATATTTTGAAGTTCGCGCCATTGGCGCTGCATGCGATCTATGAGCTGGACGTGCTCGATATTCAGCGCATCAGCAAGCTGCAGAATTTCTCGCTGATCTACGCACACATCCAGAGCCAGGACGTTCGCCACCCGTCGTTCGCACTTCTTGGGAACAAAGAGAAGAAGTCTGCGCTGCTGCTCATTCGAGGATCGAAATCGGTTCAAGATTTGCTGACGGATATCCAAGCGCACCCAGAAGAAATCGGTATGCCGACCGGAAGCTTGACACAAGAAGAAGCAAGCGGTGGGTTTGTTGACGCGTTTGCCCACAACGGCATGCTGAAAGCTGCGATGTGGATCAAAGACCGAATCGTTGGCTCTTTGCGCATTCTTCACTCTGAAGGGTACCAGATCACGCTGGCAGGCCACTCGCTTGGTGCTGGCTGCGCATCGTTGCTCGCTGTGATGCTTCAGAAAGAGTTTGAGAATTTACAGTGCTTTGCGTACGCGGTCCCAGCGTGTGTGAACTTGCACGTTGCTGAGTCGTGCGTGGATTTCGTCCACTCCATTGTGCTTCGAGACGACTTTGTTCCGCGTGCGAAAGCTTCGAACATCATGAAACTCGTTGGAGAGCTGAAGGGTTTCAAGGGATGCTGGCGCGAGACCGCGTCCGACGATTTGGAGGCGTTCAAGGATCGTGCAAAGACGCTCTGGCGTCCAAGAAAGCGAGAATGGGCGAAGGAGGAAGCGGACATGCGGAAAGGGAAGCTTCCGCCACAACTTGCATCATCAAATGCTGCAAATGAAACCAAACCACTAGCATATGCAGAAGCCAAGGCAGACAGCGCTAAAGCCCAGAAAGACGAAGATCAGGTTTCGACCTGGACGCTCACGAGAACGAATCTGATTGAGCAGATGGACAAATCCGTTGGTGCGGAAGAACAGCTGGTCTCAGAGGAAGCGCGTAAAAAAGAGGAGCAAGTGTACAATGAGCTTGTCACCACGCTGATCGATGACCCGAAAGAGCTTTACATCCCTGGCCGAGTCACGCATGTCTACTTCTACAAAGGCATCTACGAAGCTGTCCACGTCGACCGCAAGTGCAACTCGCTGTCGCATGTGCCCGTGTTTCAGAACATGCTGAGCGACCACTTGGGCCGCAATTACCTGAGCGCTTTGCGAGTCGTTCGTGACACGCGTCGCATGAACCCAACTTTGCCAGAATGGGTCCCGTTCAGCACGAAGACGCGCTGCATGTGCTGCGACTCGCCGTTCACGTGGAACTCGACGTCCTCGAGCGAAGCGCAGCAGAAATACGACCAGCACAACTGCCGCAAGTGCGGCTGGCTGGTGTGTGGCGGGTGCTCGGAGAAGTGGAAGTCGATCCCAGAGTTTGGCATCAACGTGCCTGTGCGCGTCTGTGACCGCTGCTTTTACGAGTTGTGAGGAGGCGATACGAAGAGCTGAAGGCTTGCTACAGAACAGAGAAGGGAAGGAGGACGACAAGATATTATCGAGAGAGAAAGAAAGAAGATATTAAGAATATTGAATACATGCGTGCGTTTGCATGTCGATAAAAGAGCTGATCTCAAGGAGTTCATGATGAGGTTGATCAATTCATGTTCGATGTTGAAGTTCTGTCGTACTTTGTAGAATATATACAGTACGACAATACCTTGCTCATGTGGCTGCATAAAGACGAAGAACGAAAAGCATTTTGACACATTCGACGCATTCCAAGAAAGAAAACGGTCAAAGCAAGTTGCTCTATTAAGACCATCCGAGCATACATCCCAGCGACAGCACACTTACACCCTGGCGCAATGGCGGGATCGAGCACAGTGTTCATTGTCGTGTACACACTCGCCGTGCTGCTTCTGCTCGTGTCGGTCGGCTACGGCTACTGCGCGTGGCAGAACTACCGACACGCGATGAACGACGCGTTGCAGCGACGACAAGAGCGTGACATCGAGCGCGGCGACCGCTTGACGACCGACAACTACTGGATACGAGACCCGCCGCCGCCTACTGCGACTGCTACTCCTCTGCGAGTCCCTGGAGCGCCGTTCTCGCCCTTGTCAACAGCGTCAACAGTCCGACACTACCATCCCGTGGCGACCCGCGTGTACTCTCCAAGCTTCAAAGCCGGCGCGGTGGTGTCTACTGCGACTCCGCTGCATGGAGCTGGTGGAGGTTGAGCGAGAAAGCGAGCGATCTACTAGCGGGCGGAGACAGCAATGATTGTTGCGATGAGTTACACCCAAACGTAACGCAATCTGAAAATGATATTGTAACAGCAGCGTCTATGTCGTCTTGGTTGTGATGAACGTACGTGTGAGCGGCTTGGGTTGTGCCGCCTTTGCAGCGACACCACTCATGGCAGAATGGCAACAGATCGCGGCATTTTTCATTATCAGGTGGGCGAAGAGAGAGAGAAAAAAAGCACACATCATGCTTGGCATCCAGTGATTGGCTTAAACAAAATTAGTTTCAGCAAATCAAAAGATCCCAGGATTTTTGCGAAATGGCTTCAACCCTGCAACGTATCTGTTGCGAACCTCGCGATGCATAAATCCAATACTAAAACTCCGTCATCCTGGAGAACAACCATCACTCTGACAGAGTGGGTGTGCAGCCGGCCGGCCGGCCGGCCCCTCGCTCGCTTCGCCCGCCCGCCTGCTCGCTCCCAACTCCAACTGGCCGCACACGCGGTGGGGCGATCCGCATTTTGAGAGAGCGAACGACCGCACGAGCGAGCGAGAGAGAGACTGAGCGAACGAGCGACCGACTGCCGCGATGGACAAGTTCGCGCTGGACCGGCTGAAAAATGTCATGGACGAGGCGTACGTTTGCGCTCTATGAGTTTGCTTTATATGTGTATGCGGAGGGAAGGAGACTGCCTGTGTGTGTGTGAGCGTGCGTGCGTCTCTCTGTCTCCCTTACGTTCCCCTTCTTCTTCGTCATGACGATCTCGCTTCTGTGCGTGTGCGCTTGCTCTGCGCCATTTGAGAAGGCGCTCATACGATCATGTAGATAGTGATGATACGAGAAGGAGGGAGGACTTTCTCCCACTTTAGTGTGTGTGTGAGGTCTTGGTGCAAAAAGTAGTCTGTTGATGCAGTTGATCTAACATGCGAATGTATGTGGGTGTGAATATGCAGCAAGAGTGCCGTGAAGGCCAAGATGGGCACGGATGTGGAGAGGAAGATGGAAGATGCGCTTTCGAACAAGAACTGGGGCGCGTCCAGCACGCTTTTGAACGAAATTGCGCAGCTCACCTACGACTAGTGAGTAGCTCTGCATTTCGGTGATGCCAGTGTTTGTGTTGTTTTTGTGAGGTCACTAATCTTTCCTATGTGACTGCAGTGAATCGTACAATGTGGTGATGAAGAAGATCTGGGAAGCTACAGATTCTCACGCGCGTCAATGGCGAACGGTGTTCAAGGTAAGATTTGACCCGCTGACCCGAAAACAGCAACAATGCACTGCTGTACAGAGTTACTCAAGATTGCTTTTGTGACGTGCGGTGTCCAATAATGTAGGCACTCAGCTTGCTGGAGCACCTAGTCAAGAACGGCACTGAGCGTGTCGTGGAAAATGCGCGCGACCACATGTTCAAGCTTCGTCAGTTGTCGGACTTTTCATACCACGACGGCTCGGCTGACAAAGGCGCAGGAGGTTTGTTATTGCTAACAGATTCTATTGGCGCTCTTGATTGGAATCGTGGGTGCTCATGGACTTTTTGTGGCTTGCCGTTATGTGTTTCTAATCAGTGCGGGAAAAGGCAAAACAAATTGTGGACCTTTTGAACGACAACGACCTCATTCGCGAAGAACGAGAGAAATCACGTCGTCTCCGAGACAAGTTCATTGGAATTGGTTCTGGCGCTGGTGCCATGGGTAGCATGGGCTCGAGCGGATACAGTGGAGGCGGTGGCTTCAGCGGCGGTGGTGGTGGCGGTGGCTACAACGGTGGTGGCGGTTACAGTGGTGGAGGCGGCAGTGGCGGCTACAATGGTGGAAACAGCTACAGTGGTGGTGGTGGCGGCGGCGGCGGCTACAGTGGTGGTGGTGGCTACAGCGGAGGTCAATCGGAAGACAAGGGATACTCGAGCCGATACGATGAGAGAGAGTCGAACAAGGGATACTCGAGCCGATATGCGGATGACCAAGACGATCACCGAAGTGGTGGGCGAAGTGCGCATCGCGACAAGGGACGCGGTAAGAACCTGTTGCTTGTCGTTATCGTCCCTGCCATGTTAATGTGTACTGAGAAATGTAACCTTGTTCGTTTCTAAATGGCGATGTAGATGACCACAGCGAAGAGTCTGGCTCGGACGGAGAGGTAAATTGAATATGTGGCTGCTACTGCATAGAAAACTGGGTCCTAATAATTTCTGCTGTGCTTTTCTCTCGACAGACTGCTCGTGCATCTCGAAGAACTGCGTCTTCAAAGCGAAAGAACTCGAAGAAGAAAGAGGTAAGCGTAGCTTTTTTGCTGAGTTGAGGGAAGCTGTCTTCCTTATAGCTTATTTTCTTATAGGAAGAGGCAGCTCAAGCTTCGACAAAGGGTCCATCTGCCGCGCCTTCTCTTTTGGATGATGATTTCTTCGGATCTGCTCCAAGTGCACCTGCGCAAGGTATGCCTAATTTGTTTCGCAGAAACTAAACGTACGAGTGCCGGGCTAACTCTGTTTGTTTTGCTATCCAACAGCTCAACCAGCTGCGAATGCGTTTGATCCGTTCGCTCCAGCTCCAGCTCAGCAGCAAGGCTTTGGTGCTTTTGGTGCGGTCCCTGCTGCTGCTGCCCCACAGCAGTCGTTCAACGCGTTTGGAGTTGCTCCAGTTCAAACCGCCCCAGCACCAGTTCCTGCATCGTTTGACCCGTTTGGATCGGTTGCAGCTCCAGCTCAGCAAAGCACTAACCAGTTTAGTGCGTTCCCACAGCCTGGTCAGCAGCAACAGCCTATGATGGGCAACGCGTTTGGTGCGGCGCCTCCTGCTCCAATGTTCAACCAGCCAGCTGGTCAATTTGGCGGTCAATTCGGCGGACAGTTTGGTGGCATGCAGCAACAACAGCCAATACAAGTTGGTGGCATGCAGAACCCAATGCAGTCTCGTACCGGATCCAACCCTGGAATGGGCCAAGCTCAATCCCGAACAGCCTCGAACTCTGGAGCTGCACAAGAACCGAAGCGAAACGATGCTTGGGGAGCTGGCTCTTCGTTATTTGATTTGAACAACCTTGGCTCTTCCAGCAACAGCGGCGCGGGTCGTCCTGGACAGCCAGGTCAGCCTCAGAACAGCCAGAACAGCTTCAACGGACTGGACACCCTCGCAGGCATGCCAAACAAGACCAACTCTTTCGGAAACGGACAGGCGATGAACTCCATGGGAGGAGGCATGGGTGGCATGAACCCTGGCATGGGGATGGGGATGGGCATGGGGATGCAGCAGCAGAACCCTGGCATGGGATTCGGTCAAATGGGCGGCATGCAGATGGGCGGTGGAATGCAACCTCGCCCAATGATGGGAGGCATGGGCATGCAGCAGCCTGGCATGGGCGGTGGTATGATGAACCCGAACGCCGGCTTTGGAGGCATGCCTGGTGGCTTCCCTCAGCAGGGCCAGCAACAGCAGCAGTTCCAGCAACAGCAACAGCAGCCTTTCGGCAACCTCCGACCATTCTAACTGAATCCACATTAGAGTCACGCGCGGCAGCAGCACACGACTCGATGAGGTTGTGGTGGTAGGGAAGTTATGAGAAGGGTTGCCGACCACTGTCGTGCAGGTATTTGATAAAGAGTGGAAATAAGATCTTGTGTATCACTTGGGAGACTTTGAAAATCACTGACAAGGATTTTCAGTTCGAGTTTGATCATGCAGGTGGAAAGTAAAATAAACAATGATCGGTGAAGACTGGTCACGAGACGGGTAAATTGTGTGATTTCTTGGTAGTAAAATGAATCTATCTACGAATCTAAACTCTTGTTTTTGACGAGTAACACTCGGGAAGCAGAGAAAGCAGAGTTTGCCCAATCTGCTCCTCTGAGCGAGTCGCGATTCTCTTTCGTCAGCATCTCTGAAGGCTGACACGCGATAAATTGGTACTCAGAACATGCACGCACAACGAGGAACATCCAAAGACCGCACGCGACCAGCTCTCGCTTTCTCACGCACTCATGGCGATCACGGAGATCTTGAAGAGACGAACGACGCAGGCGAACTAGAGATCCCCATCTGGTTTCAGCGCACAACGAGCAAGCTCGCCTTTCACTCTTCCAGCATCGCCGACTGGGTTTCGCCACCAAATGGTTCTTTGGTTGCTGTAGATCGCCGCGTGGAGTTCGTTCCATGAATGTCCTCTGTTTTTTCTTAGTTGACGACAGATCTTTCCACCGTTTGTTTCTCAAGAGCAGGGCGTCGACATGTCACCGCGACCGTGGTGTTTCCCCATCTCACCGACAAAAATGACGCTGTCGGGCGACTCTGGTGAGACGTCTTCCATTTCGTGGTCTTTCTGGCTCGCGTGGTGCTGCGTCTGGTTGCTCAGCACGCCCGTCGCTGCTGCTACGGCATCGTAATCCCACGTCGAAGGCGCCAAGATGTTCTTCTGGCTCGACACTTTTTTCAATGGGGTCGCGTCCCCACCATCCTGATCCTTGTCATCGACATGGGAAGATTTTCGCTTGCGCAGTCCCTCCGGGTTCTTCGTCAGCACACTGAACGACGACGCCGAGCGCGCGCGAAGGTGACCTGGGATCGACAGCCGGACGCTCGTGGACTGCGCATTGTCATTGTATCGCGTAACCTCCACTGCATCCACGCATACACCGTCCAGCGCATCATCAAAGTCGTTGAAACCCGCGCTGCGTCGGTGCGACGGCAAGTCGTCTAACCGGAACGAGCTGTTGCGCAGACGCATCTGCTTGCGCAGCACATCGCGCGGCTGCGGCGACGACGGAGGTGTCGACGGGCGCTCTCCAAGCAGCGGGAACACCTTGAAATGGCCGCACCCGTGCTGCTGCCGACGCCGTCGCTCGCTCTGTTCCTCGTCGTCCTCGTCCTCGCAGTCATCGTCGTGTGGCGTCGATCCGAACTGGAGCCCCACGGCGATCTGGTTGAGCTTTTCGCGCAGCAGCAGCATCTCCTCCGGGTCGCTCACGACCGACTTGCGGCGCGTAAAGTCCGCTGAAAGCGCAGCGCTCTTCGGCTTGCCATTCGCGTGAGCTGCGTGCTGGTTGCTGCTGTGGTTGTTGCTGGCGTGGTCGCGAACGACGGAAGCGGCTGCCGGGCTCTTGCGTGGACTGCTTTGCGCCGCCATCGTGCTCTATCTGCTGCTGACCCGCTCGTCTTCTTCTTGGGCTTCTCAGTCTCGGTCTTGGTGTCGTCCCCAGGAGCCGCGCGCTGTCTTTCCGAAATGAGCTGGTGATGTCATGGAAAAACAAACAGCGGCGAACACACAACAAAACCCAGAGCTGCTGTTTTTATAGAAAAAATTACGCAACAAATATGCCCAAAATACAAAACAGCGCGCCCAAAATACAAACAGCGCGCCCAAAATACAAACAGCGCGCCCAAAATACACAGCTACGTCGAACCCTGGTGCGAACGAGGAGGTTTCAAGATATTCCCTGCGAGAGTCAGGCAGCTATTGGGATCCCTCTTCGCTGGGGTGTAATGCTTCCATATGTCATTGCACTCTTGGAGAAACGGTTCAGCAGCGATTTTCCAGACCGATCATGACATGATCGCGGTTTCCCAGAACCGCTGCCTTGGAGTAGTTAGCAGAGCCTGCTTGCATAAAAAAGTCAAGACACAAAAATGCTTGAGAAACACTGAGCTGTAAGCATGCGCGAGATGTAAAACAGCTCACCTGTTGCAACGATTTTCTTGTCGAACACCACAAACTAATACAAAAACAAACATAGCACGGTTAGTTAGTGACCACTTGTCTCACAAACAAATACAAACCCCCGTACCTTGTAGTGCGTCGTCTTGGCCTTCGAACGCACTTCAATGTTCTCGTCGAGCAACATTGAGATCTTTGATCCGTTGGCGACAATCCATTCGTGGTCGGAGATAATTCTGATGGTCACCTTCTTGCCACGGTCGGAGACGCGATTCTTCGCTCGGATAATCGCCATTGCGATCTGTAAACACAACACAGGCGCAACGCATATTAACTAAAAATAAACAACATATTCGCAGAACAGTTAATACAATTAAATAACAACAACTTGCCTCTTCGCAGGTTATGAGATAGACACAGATGTCGATACTTGTCTTAGCGCGATCGAAATAGCCGATCAGTGTCAACAGAGCCGAGCCCTCGTCGTGGATGAACTTACAGTATCTGGCCCTGCATCCATTCTTCCCCCAATGGTGATCTTTGCATGGCAACGCAGGGTCAGGGAAGAAGAGCACGTGCTCGAGAGTTACGACACGACTGGGCGGCAGCAATGTAGGGGGATCGTGCTTGAAGGCATCCTTGAACTGGGTAATCAGCTTCGAAATCGAGTCTGTTCAGGCACATCTGTGGCCACATCCATGACGGACCATTTCTTCACATAGTGAAGGAAGGCGGCGTGGCGACGCACAGCGAGGTGCGAGATGTAGTCAGGTTTGTCGGGGTTTCGTCTTGCTTCATTTTCGTCAGTTTAGACAACGCGTGTGCGAGATCATGAGCTCGAAAAGCGCCAAGATAAATGTTGAATTATGGAAAGCTTAAATTAAGCTGTCAATAATTCAAAATCTTTAATTGAGCACTTTTGTCCACAATACAAAAATCCGTTGATTTAACGGTTGATGATTTACCACAAATTCGAATAGCGACCAGCCATACTGGCTTTCTAAGTTTTACATACTAACCACACTATATTTGAGTAGACAAGAACGTCCGACCAAAGAAGCACAGCGAATTCCGAAAAAGTACGGTAAGACATCCGTACTCTTTGAGCAGTCAGGTTTATTGTATTTTGTAATATAATTGTAGCATCGTGCACTACACGTACAATTATAGTGTCACTTACGGATTATGTACATACTGTAGTATATAGTTATAGTGTCATACACGGTGAGTTTTTGTATAGTACAGTAATATATAATTACTGTCCGTTACGGAAGTGTTCAGTCTGCGTCCCGAATTTACAAGCATCTATTGCATTCGGGACAGCAAACATTTGCATGCAATCTTTAGTGAAATAGTCCGCGGATGTAAAGTACTTAGCGGACTTAGCCAAAAAATGTGAATTTAAAAGCGAATTCGGATTTAGACGCTTTTGATAAAGAATTGTCACGAGTTTTCTAATTTTTCATACAAACTTTAGCTTTAAAGTAGGAAGGGCGTGGCTGTATACGTGCTATACATTTGGTATATGACTGCCACGGGATTCTACAGATGATCCTCACCACAGCCACACCGTAAAATTCGAGCGAATTTGAGAGGGTATACAGCACTAAAGGTTTTGGTCAACGAAGACTCAAAAGCAAATATTTCTGTTTGTCATTTTTAAAATTTAGGTTTGACATTACATCAGAAAGGATTTGACATGGGA
>JAADVO010000072.1:0-69290 GCA_023335655.1 Globisporangium spiculum
CTCGAGCGCGAAGCAGTCATTCCAGAGATTCTCAGCGTACTCGACCGCCGCGGATTGCTTGGACTCGTTCAGGTACCTGGCGATCTCGCGCAGCCCTTCCTTCAGTCGCAACTCTGGATGGTGAATTCTGTTCCAAACACAAAGAAACAGGGCGATATGAGTATTTCTATCACCATAGCAGACATACCAAATCGAAACGCCGCATCATACAATCGCAGTGCGTCGACGAATTTCTCCATCACTGGGTTCGCAATCAAAGCCACGAGTTTAGTCAAGTCTGCCTTGAAGTTCTTCGCATGTTTAGCGCATGTGACCTTGAAGTCGTAGAACAGAGCCGCTGGGTACTCGCTTGCCATCTTCAGGAAACACACACACACACAAACACAAGAAATTAGTGATTCTACAATTGCTTTGCATTGGCTGCAGCGGTATCAGCGACAATGCAATACCTTTTCAAGAATGCGGACGATGGTCGTGCTGATCGGTCCATTTAGAAGCGCCATGAGCTGCGCTGTCCAACGCAAGCAGGTCCACATTGGCACTTTCTGGAGAAGCTCGCTCTCGAAGAACGCCACAATCGCAGGGTATGGCGCGATCGCTTCGCACAACTGCGGCAAGTAGTTGCTGCACTCTTGGTCACCCATCACCATGCCTTCCAGTACGTTTTCCACTAGCAGCCGCGTCAACGCTTCTCGTCCAACAAACTCTTCCCAGTTCCCTTTTGCCTCCTTGAACAGCAACTCTACCAGAAACTCTACAAACGACAGTCGGCAGGATCGGAACACATCTAGCGTTGGTTGGTCGGGCTGCCTTGTGGTTGCATTAGCAGTATGCAATGAGACGGTCTTACACGATCTCTTGAAGACGTCGATTGATCGAGTGAAGTACTCTTCAGCAGTCGCGTCGTCATGATGAGTCGACAGGTAGAATTGCGCAGCCTTTCCAAAAGTGCGCGCTTCGAGTCCGCCGATCGCAACACGCTCACGAGCGTCCGAGCTCTCCATAACTGTCAAAATATCATCATTGTCAAACATCCGCGCAGCTGCCTGGTAATAGCGTGAGATCACGGTGATCGACTCTGCTGAAAGCTCGACTGTGCCTGTAGTTTGCCCATCTGAGTTGGTCGTATTCTGAGTCTTCTGGGTCTGGCGCTCTGCCAACTTGAGCACGTGTGACACAAACACATCAATCATCAGCGCGCTCACTTTCGGAAGTTGCTTCTTGTTGCACACTTCGCGGTACTCTTTCAGATACTTGGACGCAAGCGCGAGGAAGTCGTTCGACACCGCTGCTTTCGCGTACTTCAGCATTACTTGCGCGTTTTCCAGCAGCACCGCGTGCTTGGATGCATCGGACAGAATACTTTCCTCCGCACCGTGCGTGTACACAAAGTCGCCAACAATGCACTGCACCATGTAGAACCGCGACCAGTTGTTCATCGACTCGTACCCGTTTGACGGATGCGCTCTGGTCCATTTCTTGCTGAACGCTACATACTCGCGCTCCAGGCGGTCGCGTTGCGTCAGCTCGCTCGAACTTTGTGTCATCACCAAGAGCTCGTCGATTTGCACAACCGAGGAGAGCGACTGCATGAGATCGAGTCGTGGAAGCGTGGCGACAGCGCTGGTACTCTGCCATCTCGTTAAGAATTTTGAGTAGAAATTCTCAACAAGAACCCTCACTCTGCTGGTTTCGCCAAGCTCCAAGTACATAAGACAGAGCTCAATACAGAAGTTGGACGTCAGCAGATCCCAGACGTGCTGCTCAGGGCTTGCTTCGTCGATGAACTCTCTGATTTTGTCAATTCTCTCTTGGCGCGACGCAGGGTCGTCTCGCTTCCTCTCGGCTGCTCCCAAGTATGCACGCACGCAATGCCCGAGACCTTGCTCGAGGTACGGCGGGTCTTGCTTCCAGATGAACTTCAGATCCCCGTTACCTTCATTCTGAATCAACTCGACCTCCAGTTTGTCCCACTGATTTAATCTCTTCAAGCACTCCATCCTCTCCCAATAGCATCGGTGCGCTTCAAAGTGGCTTGACAGTAGCTTGTCATCGTCGAGTGTATCGTTCATAGCAGCGAGCATACTCTCTGCTTTCTTGTAGGAAGCAATCGCCAGTGGGAGATCCCCAGAGATACGCGCTTGAAGCGCGATCTTCGACTCCTCAACTGTGCAGCAGCTGGACGCAAGCGCAATCAGTAAGTTACTTTTTTGTACTGTCGCCAGCACTTTGTAGAGTTGGTCTCGGTATTCTGTCGCCGTTTCGAAGGATTCTGGTGCTAGCCGCTCCTCCGCGTCTTGGGTGTGCAAGTAGTAGTTAAGCAGCTCTTCCATAATCAGCTCGCCAGAATGGTAATTCCCACTTGCGAGCGTCGATCCGCCAATGTAGCTTGCTGGGATCGCGAGATACTTGACAAAGCCCGGGTTCGCTACGATCGTGGTGAAGTACGCCATGTGCACACATCCAATGAAGCTCGGTGACAATTGCGAGTGCGATAATACTGATTGCATTCGTTCAGCGAGATTTTCAGTCAGCTCGGACGATTTCTGGAAATCAGCACTGAGAACGATCGATGAGAAGAAACCGGCGAAAATCAAGTTGGACGTTGGCGCGTGACTCTCACAGAGCAGCATAATCGGCTCGATGATATCGCGGACCTTGATCTGGATATCTGGGTACTCTCCCATTCTGTATTTTCGCTTGATAGACACTTTCTGATTTCGAGCCGATCGCTGGCGATTCGCGACTGCTTGTTGGTGTTTCCTCAACAGCGCATACTGCTCTTTGAAGAAGTAGTTTTCCGAGCTTGCTCTGCTCTTGTTCAAAGCACTGCTCGACCTTTTCTGCTTGACAAAGCGCCTTCGCTGGTTCTTCTTTATCGTACCCGAGCCACCTTGAGAAAACTGCGAGAACCCTTCTTGCGAGCCTACCAAAACACAAGAAAGATACATTAGCACTCATGCCAAAAACATCGAGAAGAAAAACAGCTCAGCAAGCTCACCTAATGTCGCCGAAACGAGTTGAGACTGGTGGATGCTGCCTTCAGATAGTGAATTCTGGGTTGCGACTGCCAAAAAGCTCTGCGAAAGGCTGCCAATGTCACTCAAACTCGACAGTCTTGCAGCAAACACGTCGCTCTCGACAGAGAACATCGGTGCCATCGTCTGAGTCTTTCCCTCCCACGCCACATCAATGTCGGTATCGTAGAATTCCGATTTGGTCAATGGATTTGAGAACAATGGCGTGTCGTAGTGCACGGTACCTTTCGCCATCAAAACCAGCAAGTTCGTCGCATAGAAAACCCACTTGTCTGCTAGCTCCGGAGTGTAGAGAGAGTGGAAAAGCTCAATGAGACGCTGGCTCGAAGACGACGGGATCAAGTCGGACTCATTCCAGAATGTGAAAAGTTCTTCACGAATGCCAGGATCGCTGTCGGACAGCCCGCCAAGCAGAATTCGTCTCAAGCAATCTTTCAAAGCGGAAGTGGGCAGCTCTTTCTGAAAGAACCGCATCGCCATGGAATACATGAGCTTGCGGCAGCTGGGGTCAGCGTGGGCTCCATAGTGACTCAAGAGTCCAACACCTCCTTCTGATGTGACTTTGAGGAGTAGCTCGAATTCAGATCTCCCCAGTGTATCTGCAACACTGTTCATGACACAAAGGATGGCGTATTGCACCCCTGCGTCGCGGTGGTTGATAAACCGATTCAACACCGGCTGAATGCTTGGAAACAGAAGCTGAGTCACCTCTGGATTTTTGGAGGCATTCTCCAAGGACTCGCTTGCAAACCGAGACCATGCGTCGATAGAGATCACCTTGGGCAAGACGGAGCAAAGGCGTTGGAGCATCATCGCATCCATGATCTTTGGCTCATGGAGCGACACGTTTCGCAATAGTGCAAGGAAGCGTCCGTAATCTTCGCTGTTGTAACCTTTCACGATTTCTTCGGTGAGGGCTCGGGCGAACGCATTGGTTTTCGACTGGAAATGGAGCAAGCACAGACCGCCAACTTCGGCTGCCACGGTATACACTGTCACGCGCTTATGCTGCAGCGTGAGGACAATACCATCTATGATGCTTCTTCCGAATACTGATGGAGTCTTCGCCTGGATCTCGTCGAGCGCACCTGCCGCTAGCATCGCACTCAGAATCTGTAACGCAGTCACGCGCTCAGCAGCTTCCAAGCGAGCATCTGCTTCGTTGCTGAATAGGAATTTCTCAATTGTCGACACGTCGATCGTCACCGAATTCTTCCATAGCATGATCAGCTGTGTGACAAGAAAAATGTTGTCTTGCATGATCATGTCAGTAGTGTGCGGCGAGAGCTCAATCAGAGTCGTCAGGAGCCGGGACGTCGTTCCAGTTTTCAGGGACGTGACTGAAATGTCTTTCCATTCTCCCAGTATCAGGTTACAGCAATCGCGCAGCAAATAATTGAACTCGACTGCTTTTCCAAACGCGATTGAGCATGTTGCTTCCAGCACTGTCTCGATGATCTTCTCGAGCCACGCTGGTGCGTACAAAGTGAACAACTTAGGCACATTAAGCACCATTTTCACCAGAAATAGTCGAATGTTGAGCTCTGTAAGCGAATTCGCCGCGACATTGTAGATCTTTTGCATCCAACCCGGCATGCTCTTGCTTTCCCAGTTGGCGCCAAACTCGTCCTTCATGAGCATGATAACGCGCAAGAGCGGAATCATGCTCGGGTGCTCATTGATTGCGTCCAGTTCGATCTCCAGATTCTTGTACAGCAAGCCGTTTGCGGCATGGTGCTGCTCTGCAAATGATTGAGTTGTGAGAGACTCGAGCGACGCGGTTTGACTCAAACTACTCCCCGTGAAAAACTGCAGAGCAGATGAAGCACCACGACTCAGTTTTCCGCGTGTTGATCTTGAAAACGCATCCTGCGTTTGTTGCTGGGCTTTCAATGTCGATGCGGACAGAGTAGAGAGCGGAATCTTTGCATACTGCCCAGTTTCCGCATGCAGATCGTACTCTTGCGAGATGTCGACAATGTTGCTCCACAGAGCTTCTTGAAACAGAATCTGGTCGAAAAATTTCTCTTGCTTCTGGGTTTTTGAGACAGCAGTCAGCAAACAATTGTACGCCTCACAGCACGCAAACCTGATCGTCTCGCTCACATCCCCGTACGCTTTTGTGACCATCTTGCTCGCGCATTTGCAAATCAGCATGGTAAACTCACGACCCTTGCCATTTGAATGACCCAGGAACGCAGCGTTGACCTCATTGCGGATGAACTCGGGATCTGCCAGCCGGAAAAGTATTTCCACGAGAGCAAACGCCACAGCTGCACTGAAGAAGCTTCCCGCCGAACTGATCTCTGCTGAGTTTGCGATGAGCGTCGAAAGTTTGCTGATCATTACCACCTTGGACAAGGGCAAGCCGGTCTCTGATAAGAAAAATGTCTTCAGCACGTCCACACTTTGTAGCTCCATCATCGGGGTAAATACGCACTCGAGCAATGTTTTGCGAATGACGATATTGACAGAAGTATCCAGCAAAATCTCGGCAAGCTCCAAGAGATCTGCGGCGTCACTTGCTTTGCTGCTCGATCCTCTCACGGTGGTCCCTTTGCTTGCTAGCTTCTCGGCAAAACTCGCCAAAGCCCGTGTCAGGTCATTTGCAAACAAATGCTGCGACCCTTCTGTCAGACTTGGGAACAAAAGCTGCAAGAACTTGATGCAGCGGCTTTCTTCGATGATCAACAGCAGCTGGCGAAACAGTAAGCTGTACACGTCGTACTCCTTTGTACCATACCTGACATCGGTAGAAACGATCGGGAACTCGTCAGCCATAAAACATCCGAGCGTATCAATCAAGAGCTGAGTACTGCTACTGCTGGAATCGCCAGCAACAGCACTAGCATCTCGACTGCACTGGGCGAGAACGTTCAGCGTGTTCGCTTTCACCAAGTAGCTTGTATCACGGTGGTTGAGAAGATTGACGACCACATCTCGAATGTCAGGGAGAGGACCAATACGCAAGATATCTTGCAGATTCTTGGAGCAGCCACCGTAGATCTCGACAAGATGAAGGAGAACTCGCAGTGCCACGCGCTGATGTTGTAAATCGAAGTCGCTGAGCTGGATACTCTGCACGAATCGCTTCGCTCTCGGCAGCAACTGCTCTGTGAATTCGTCCCACTCTGGTGACGCTGGTCGAAAAAGCTGCAGGTTCGCCACTGCGCCTAGCACGTCGGCTAGCAGCGCGAGCACTTGAGAATCGTCCAGGGCTTTCTCAATTAGATGACCAGAGCTTTCCTTCCAGACTCCGCTCGACGGTAGAAACGCCACGATCTCGTTGTAGATTGCTGCAAACTGTTTTCTCGATTCTGGATCTTGGTACGCACAAGCTATATCCCATCCACACAGCAAAGCCGCCTGCAAACAACAACCGTGAGATATTCATCACTGTGCTCCCGATCATTCGAAAATGCACCAAACTTACTTTAAGCGCGACTAAAGCGACACGATCGCGATGAGCAGGAGCCAAAATTGTCTGAATCGACTTCAACGCTGCATCCGCGAATGTCTGTCGGTACCGTTCCGCTTGCACGCAATCCAAAATGCCGGATTCTAGCAGCTACAATTGCATTTCCAAACGTGGGTGTGAGTCAACAAGTCAAGCATAAGCAGGTATACCAATCAATATAGGCTGCTGTCAGCTTACCTGAATCAGGAATGCACTCACTGAATGAACAGTAGACGATGCTTCTTCGTTACTGGTCGAGCCGTGCAATTGGTCCAGCGAGCGTACCATTGGCTCCAAGGTTGTCAGTGCAATCTTTCGCAGCTCATCCGCAAAGGAGCTTTCGCTTCTCATCACCAGAAAGCAAAAATCCCTCGTGTCTTTGATGTTAGAAACGTTCACGTTCCACTGCGAGAGTTTGTCATCAGCAAAGAATTGGATGATTCTCCGTGTCAGTTTCTCTTGAAATTCGCGGTCCTCGATATCGACAAGCCAGGATAACGACTCAGATTTTCCACCGAATGCTGGAGTAATCAGGCGACAGAGTGACGCCAGCGCAGCACCATATGATTCAATTAGGTGCTTGTGGCGCAGGTATTCCGCTGCGTCTGAATCCTCCACATGTAGCGCAGGGTATTCGAAGCTCAAGAAATTACCGATCGCCCATGTGAATGTATGCTGCTCTCGAGAGTTGGTGGAGCCGTCATGAAGCGGATCATTCTTGCGTTTCAACTTCCCTTTGCTCGCTTCGTCGGACTTTTTTGAGAAGATAGCACCAGCTTCGCTTCCCAAAAGCTGGCTGCACCACGCATACGATTCCACAGACGCGGCAAACTGCTCCATCCAACCGATTGTCCCATCTATATCTTCAGCATTTCCTCCCGACAAGTTCAACACCCGAGCCAGCGAGTCCATCGGAGCGAGCGCATCGGCGATGTCCACACCATTCGCTGAGTAATTCAAGATCCATTTCTTGCACCCCGCGCCGCTGACCAGAGACGCAAACGATACGAAGAGCTTTTGGCAGGTTTCACGAAATGCACGCTCTCGTTTCATCGACTGACTGAACAGCCATTCGACCATATCTTCGAGACCTGTGTCTCCGTCGGCGCTGTTGTTTGCTGCTTTCTTCTTGAGAAACAAGTGGGGAAATCGCGCGATTGCTCTTTCCAATTTGGAGACTGCACGCTGAATGATCCCTGTCGCAATCTCCATAGCGCCACGCCCATTCCGGTCGTCACGGTCACATAATCGTAACGAGTACAGAAATGTCTTGACGCAGCGAAGTGCAAACGCGCTGATAATCTCACTGTTGTTTGGATTCAGTGATCGCATGACGTAGTTAATCGCCGTCGCTGCACCAATCCGCTGAATCGAGCTTGGATGCCGACAAAGCGAGAAAAGTCGCTCAAAC
Source organism: Globisporangium spiculum (assembly GCA_023335655.1). Taxonomy (NCBI): domain Eukaryota; phylum Oomycota; class Peronosporomycetes; order Pythiales; family Pythiaceae; genus Globisporangium; species Globisporangium spiculum. The sequence goes on from JAADVO010000072.1 coordinate 7,907, forward strand.
ACAACCTCGGCCTTTGCAACCCTGCGTTCCGGTTTGTCTTCATGCTCAATCGATGAGCTCAGCACTGCAGCGAGCGCCTTTCCAGAAATCTCTCGAACAGCATTGTTTCCTGCCTGCGACAGCCCAATCACCAACTCGTCGAGGAGCATAAAGAATTCAAACGGATAGATTTCGCTTGAGCTGCACAGCCAGCGAATCACTTGGAAAAGCAATGGCTCGAACAGTGATCGGCAAACCTTTTCAGGATCAGTCGCCAATACGAGAACGGTCGGAAACGCTTTCTTCCAGATCTGGTAAAACACGGATTTGCTCTCGCTCGAATGCGGGTGCGTCGCTGTTTTTCCGCACAAAAAGCACATCAGTGCATGGTACGTCTCGCATGCACCGATTTTGATTCGGCGGTCGGTACTCTGCACTGCCAAGTCTCCTGTTTGCGCCATTATCTTGTCGAGGGTCAAAGAGATCGACGTGTCGCTCAGCTCCACTGCCAATTGGAATTGAGGAACAGCATAGCGACCAGCAGCAGCAGATTCGCTTTCGTCTGAGGAAGTGTTCAATTTGCTGACAAGCAAAGAGCCAACTCCACCCGTGTTTCCTAGAAACACCAAGATGCGACGTTGCAGTTTCCCAAGCTCCGTGGCTCCCTCTTCATCCGTCGAGGACAGAGTATTCTTTGCAGTGGTGGGTAGGCTTGATGGTTGCTGCTCCGTGGCTTCATCCGATCGACTCAAATACGGCGACAGCAGTGGAACTACAGCTGGTAAAACCGCTTCCAGTTGGCCCGGGCAAACCTTGAGCCATCTCTCGAGCGCCGTGACACCGATTTCAGCTGCTGGAAGATACGATTTCCCAATAGCCAGCGTCGCCAGCAACGCCGAAATCACTTCGCTCACACTGATCAACGACAACGGCGTCGATAAGACAAACTCTGCAGACGCAACGAGCAGCTCATCCTTGTAAAAGCGCAGCTGTCCGCAGACTTTCCGGACGAAGATCGAGTACTCTTCTCGTAGTCCAAGGGTATTGCCAGCTAGGAAGCCTTGACCATGCATGTCTGCTTTGGGTTCAAAATACGTGAGCACTTCAGCAAGTCGGCCAACAACCGTCCCAATATGGTAAAAGCTCGAGACCAGCGGAAGTTGCTCGGATCGTTGGATAGTGAACTGAATCAACAATGAGACCTAAACAGCGTAAAAACAAATACAGCATCTTGAGTACAAAAGTTACCCCAAAAGGACGAAGAGAGTACTGAAACCAAGAAATCTGATATAACTACTCACCCACGGCAAAATCAATCTCCAGGACAGCTTTGGCACGATTCGTTTGAAAAACTCCGTTAAATTCAGCATGATTGTGTGATCTCGAGGGACGCATGGCTGAATGGGGTAGTACACAAGCAGAAGGTTAGAGCTAATTCAGCGACAGTGGGCAAACACATTCGTTTTTTCACTCACCTTGTACCCGCCAAAATCTTTTGCGCTATTGGATGTCTCCAAATCGTAGCTGTAAGAGAGATCGAGGTGAGAGACAACGCGAAGAACGCACTTGATCAACGAGTCCAGTAGCTCCTGCTTCAACGCCGACTTCTTGTCTGTTGCTGACTGAGTCACCGACGGTTCTTGGCGATCTAGCACAGGCGTCCAAGGGACTCGAAGCAGCCCGACCCAAAACTCTTCATAGTCGTACAGGAGTCTTGTTTCGATGCTGCCGGTTTCTGGGTGGTATAACGTCAACTATATCCAGCACGAGCCGTAGGGAATGAGCGCATGTAAGCATCATTTCAAGATACCTCAACTCTTCGATGGTACGTACATTGTCATCCGACTCGGTGATGTTCGAGATTGTCAGCAGTAACGTATGGTAGACAAAGCGATCTGCGAGTAGCTTGAGAACCGTGCGCTTCGACATCGCCTCAAAGATTTGTAAGACAGACTTGTAGATGTAGTGCTTCGTTTTCCACACACACTGAGGATACGCAGCCACAACATGGCACAGCAAGTCACCAATGAAGCCTACATATCCGTCCTTCAGTGGTGTTGATTGATTCTGGAGTCAATACACATGAGGCAAGCAAGTATTAGTCCACACCTTGATTGATACAACAGGCAGTCTCAACCTTGGGACTTTCATGCTCACCTGTCGGGCGAAGTGTCCCATGCACTCAAGATACTGGGAGACGATCGACCACTTCATCGCAGTTGCTTTTGCGTCCAATGCAAGTAGATTTTCACCATAATTCTTCAGTCTGTCTTCAATTTTTGTGAACCCGGAATCGCCCAGAAACACTTGAACGCAGCGTGAGAGCCTACCGAGGCACTGCAATGCAAATGCCATGGTGACACTGGAGGCGTCTGGGTTATTCAGCACTGGCAAAATCTCCTTGATAACTCGGTTGAAGGCTTTTTTGTTGACGTCGTTTTTGTTCTCCGCCATGGACTCACACATGATGTCTAACACTCCACTAGAAGACGCAAACGAATGCTCTTTGATCTGTCATAATCGCCCATAAACAATAGGAAAGCATTAGCAGCTGCTTTTCAAGCCCTCACACAGAATGGTATGGTGGACTCACAGTCTTGCTCTCGCTTGTACAGCAGAACCTCATGTAGGAGAACCACATGTAGCCGTTCGAACCGATCTCCTCACGAAACTTGTCGCAATTCTCGGATAGGAACAATAGCGCAGACTTTGTCACTTGGTGCCGGGACAATTGTCCATCCACTGTAGTCGCGAGCACTGTGTTTAAATATCTACAAAGGATGCAGCAACGAAAAATATGATGAGGCTCCAACCGACCACGAGTGTGTCTTCACTTTTTCCGCACGTACGAGTAGACTTTCTGGCGCTTGTCCGCATGCTTGTGGTACCGATCGGGCTCAAATACCAGGAGACGCCCGAGCGTGAACAGCAGACCTTTCACCACGAGCATCTCTGGCGCGTTTGTATTGAACTGCTTGTCGAGGGAGTCTTCCACCCAGTCGATCAACTGCGGGTACGCTGGTTTGACGTCGACTGGGAATCGCTTGGCGAGATGCCCAATCACTTCTACGGTCAGTCCCTTGTAAACCATACATAACAACAGCAGCGTTCACGTTAGTCACTTCTGCTGCTCAAAAGCTCCGACGTAAGGGTATGCGGGCTCACTTTGGCCGTTTGCGTGACTTTTGCAAATTTGAGGTCGTAGAATAGCTTGTCGATGTACGAGCCTGGCTGAATATCTTCATTAGAGATGAGGTTCCCGCAGTATTTTAACGCACTAATCACCACCTGTCAGGAGTAACGAACAAAGATGGCACGGAACGTGAGCGTAAGGAGCATGTCAAGGACGTAAGACGCGTAACAAAACCAATCAAGTGCTGCTTCGCATTTCATACCGAAAAGGCTTCTGCGCGCACTTTGTTGGACGCGTCGACGCGCGCTATCAGCTGGCATCTCGTCACGAGCGCGACCACCTGCTTCTTCAGTACCGCAGCATTGGTCCCATAAAGCTTCAAGAACATCGCGAGCATCTGCAGCACTTTCTCTCTCGCGTGCGCGATCTCTTTTTTGCGCATGGCGTCGCCCATGTGCGCGCTCGTGTCCAGAAATGTGATGAGACTGGGCGGATCTGCGCTCTGGAAGAGCAGCAACGTGCACTGATGCGCCGCGGCGCGCGACTGCACCATGGCGCCGACCACCGCGCTCTGCAGGTGCTCGAGTGTCTCGTCGGTGCTCTCGACCGCATTCTGCAGCTCCAGGAACGCCGCGAGGTCCTTTAGACGCTCGCGAATGCGCTCCGTCATGGCTGCTGCTCGTCGCCTTGTCTTGTCGGCTTCTCTTTGTGCTTTGCTGGTCTGCGAGACTTTCGTGGAGTGGAGGTGGACTTCAACTGTTGCAGTTAAAATCGCGCGGGAATGGCAGTCTCTCTAAGTACGACTGACTCGATAAAGTACGAAATGGGTTCAATGACCCTCGTTGTCCGTAATTTGTCATTTCGAAATTGGTTCAATTTATTAAATTAGGTGCGTTAATCCTGTCTTTCAAATTCAAATCTGCGTTGACTTCAAATTTATAGAGCAGAGTTATTGTGATTTCGTATTTTCGTGACCTCGTGGTAAAGTTTGATCCGTTTAAGTTCGGTCAGTGGTGACAAAGAACGGAAACTTGCATTGACAACAGGAACTAGCCAACAACAGATCAGCAGCAGCGCACGAGATGGCGGAGAAGGAGGCAAGCAACGCTGGCGCAGGCAGCGGTATGACGAATGCGGACTTTGCACGCATCTTCCGCCAGCAAGCGCATGCAGAGGATTCGACCGAAAGCGCAAACACAGCAGAGGACGAGGATGCGCAGCCGCGAGGGTTTGGATTCGGTGCGACACGCAGAGACTTCATGATGCGAGGTCCGTCGCTCGGAGGCAATGGCATGCGAGCGCAGCAGCAGCAGCGGGATGAAGACGAAGAGTTCAGTGTGCAGCGCGGAGGTCTTGGTATCGGCGCAGGCGCGAGTGCTGGCGCTGGCGGGATCGGCTTCCAGGGGTTCGCGCGCCAGAGCGACGCCAGCCAAGTGCAAGAGCCGCCCGCGATGAGCAAAGCGCAGCTCGCCAGTATGGGCAAGTGGGAGAAGCACACCAAGGGCTTCGGCATGAAGATGCTCGCGAAAATGGGCTTCAAAGGCAGGTTAGGTAAAGATGAGCGCGGTGTGTCGTCCACGGTCGAGGTCGTGCAGCGACCCGCGCTGATGGGTATTGGGTACGGAAACTTCACGGAAGCGAGCGCTTTGAAGCACAACCGGAAGCTCCAGCGAGAGCTCAAGGGCGAGACTGTGGAGGACGAAGTAGCACGCAAGCGACAGGAAGCAGAGGCGCTGGACGAAGACGACTCGCTCTGGCGCAAGCGGAAAGCTCCGGTCGGAGCCCCAAAGAAATACAAGCGCGCAGCTGACGTGAGTCACGAAGTGCATGCTGCGAACAAGAAGAAACGCAGCGATGTGATTCTGGACATGCGCGGACCGGACGTGCGCGTGCTTTCGAATGTATCAGATGCGTACGATGTAGACACCCAGAAAGTGGAAGCTGCAAAGCCCAAGATCGGCGAGGAGCTGATCTTCAACGTGCGTATGGTGGTGAACTTGGCGCAGGGTCAGATTTATGACCTCACATCGAAAGTCGATCGAAGCACCGAGAACATGAAGGGCCTGAAGAAAGAGGCAAAGATCATCCAGTCACAGGTTGCGATGGAGAGTGTTCGACTGCGGCACATTGACGCGATGATGCACTGCATGAAGCAGCTCGAACAAGAAGCCGACGCCGCGCTCGAGCGCCACGACGTCGGAGGCATCGTGACGCTGCTGAGCGATATCCGCGAGGCGTTCCCACAGGAGTTTGAAGCGTACAAGTTGCACCAGCTCGTGTCGGCGCTCTGCATTCCCCCTTTGAAGGCGTTGCTGCAGTCAACGTCCAATCTGTCGAAGCTGAGCTCGAGAGCCACAATTGTCCAGCAGTATCGGCTGGTCCAAGTCTTTCTGTTGGAGGTACCCAACGGCAGCAAGAATAGCAAAGGAAGCAGTGGCGGCAGTGTGTTCCACAACATCCACGAAAAAGTGAACTCTGCGGGCGAAGACATCTACAATTTCATCCTGGAAGAGACGCTGTGGCCGGCCGTGAGCCAGTTCGTGACGTACCAGTGGCGCGTGAAAGAGTCGCCCGAAGAGTGCATCGACCTGTTTGAGCTCTTCCGGCCGCATCTCTCCTGGGGCTTTGAGGAAGCTTTCTTGCACCAGCTGGTCCTGCTGCGTCTCAAGAAAGAGTGTCAGCGGTGGAACCCACAGACCGACACGACGCTGATCCACGACTGGCTGCTGCCGTGGGTGCCGTTCCTGGGCGACGCCATGCAGTCGCTGTACCCAGACATCCGCCTCACGCTCGCTAACGCGCTCAACCAGTGGCACCCGTCGGATCTGTCCGTGCTCGCGGTACTCTCACCGTGGAAAGACGTGTGGGGCGAGCACGAGTACGCCAAGTTCACGCACCGCCACGTGGTGCGCAAGCTCGTGCGGTGTCTGCACCGCGACTTTGAGATTAACCCGCAGAAGCAGTCGCTCGAGGCGCTGACGTGGGTGCTCGCGTGGAAAGAGCACTTGCCGGAGCGCCAGTTCATCGCGCTATTTGAAGGTGAGTTCTTCCCGCAATGGCTCAAGGTGTTGCGTCGGTGGGTCGCTGGTGCCGAGTCGCCGAACCTCATGGAGTTGGAGAAATGGTATCGCGGCTGGAAAGGGTTTTTCGACAAGCAGCAGCTGGCGCAGCACCGCCGCTTGCTGGTGCACTTCCATGGTGCGCTCGTGCTTCTCGAGGCAGCGTCTGACAATTATTTCCAGCAGCAGCAACAAGAGGAAGGGAAAGGTGAGAAGAGCACAAGTAACAACATCCCGAAGCTGAACAAAAACGCACCGGCAAGCTACCAAGACGCACTCGTGAAGGCTCACGAAGAAGACCCGACTGCAGAGGACGGGATCAGCTCTGCAAACGACAACGAGGGTGGCAGTCGTATGCCAGGAGGACCAGCAACATCGGTCGAGCAGCAGAAAAAGAAAAAGGCGGTGCACCACGCCGTCGGGCTGAAGGACGTGATCGAGAACCTGGCAATCGCGCACAACGTCATGTTCATGCCCAAGGGCCTGCACGACGGCCAGCAGGTGTACCTCTTCGGCAAGTACCACATTCTGATCGAGCAGGGCGTCGTGTTTGTGGAAAAGGCCAAGGGCTCGTTCCACCCCGTCGACATTGAGCTGCTGCTAGAGTGATAGAAGCAAGTACCTATGGAGAAGAGCTTACTGACTTTGGGAGATAATAGATGGCACAATCCGTGCCGAATAAACGGCTCAAACATGAAGGGTGAAAAGCCCCGAGTCCATCTTGTACGTTAGAGTTCAGCGAGTGCTGTTGGGGTCCACATGCATGACACATCCTGAACTATGTGCTTCGTCGCTTGGACTGGTCTCTGTATATTGTTTGTGTCGTTTTACATATTTATGGGCATTCCAGTAGCAAATGTGCAAATGTGCATATCTAATAGGCTTCCTTCCTGCTACCCCAGTCCAACTTCCAATCACTTCCGTCGTTCATCCAACTGAGCAGCCCACGGTGTGTTGGATGCGACTATCCTTCTCAACACCACCATGCTTCTCTCCCTACCACTGACGACGACCGCCGTTCGACGGCACCGGCTCGTTGCGGTAGCGACTGCTGCTGCTGCTGCTCTCGGGGTAACGGCGGTCACCTCCAGCACCATCAGTGCTGCGGTAGTTGCTGCTGTTGTCCCCTCCACGGCGGTCGTCCCAGCGTGACTCATAACGACGTTCGCCTCCTCCTTCACGCTGGTATGACGAGCTCGGACGCTGCGCAAACGGTGCGCTGCTGCTCTCTGGACGGTGGTACGACGACGAGCTGCCAGCCGCAGGTCGCGAAGCCGACGCGCTCGGAGGCGCTACCAGCGCCTTCATCTTGAAAAACTGCAGCGCCTGCGACAGAGTCGGCAGAATCGACGACTCAATGCGACCGAAGAAACGGAAGCCGCCAGACTTGACTTCCATGTGACAGCTGTGTGGGGTCGTGCGCGCGATGAACGTGATCGAGAAGCAGCCCGGAAACTTGTTGTACACGTGCAGCGTGTATGGAATGCGCGACGGATGCGCTTTCTTCTGCTTAATCAGGTCTTCGTGCACCTCTTCGAGCGACATGTTCTTGAAATACTTGTAGCGCAGCACTTCGTCCACGAGTTCGTTCATTGGGTCCACAAAGCGCGCGATCAGCTCGTCAATATTTTCGTAAGGCTCTTCCTTGATCACGAGCGTCTGGCCGATACGAGCCTCCGACGGTTTGTTCTTCTCTTCAATGTCGAAATGGCGGTATACGCCGTCCATCATCTTCCACGTCAGCGTCAGATGGTCAGAGCCCAGCGTACTCGGACGCAGAACTACATCGCCCACAGGCTGTTCTCGCAAGTACTGCATGGCCATTTGGCAGTTGATGTTGCGGAATAGCGGGTGCGCGATCTGTCGCTTCTTTCGCTTTGGCGCGAGCCCACTCGTGCGCACGTCACTGGCACCAGGCTTGTCGTCTTCAATCGCGAGCTGGTTCACCAGACGATCGATGCGTGCGACACTGTCTTCCACAATCTGCTTCTGGTTGGCGTATCTCGGCAACTGGTCCGAGTTAAAGCACATCGACACGTCGATCAGTGAACGCTGGTTGCAGCCGAGCTGGATTTCATAGCGTCCGTGCGGGTCTGGCTGGAAGCGCAAGATCTTGGCGTTCACAGTCACACCCTTGGGGAAGTTCTGGGACCGCACCTCCGACATGTAGTCTGGCAGCAGATCGCGGCGCAGGCTGGATCGAATGCCGCTCTGAAGTCGCACACGCACGAAATCGCCCGACATGTGCAACAACGTGCACGGCACAATCATTCCCAGACGGAGCGTATCCTTCGTCTCGCCGTTCAGCAAGAAGAAGAGCTCTTCATCCTTTGGCACCTGGTACTTCTCGCGCTTGTCAAAGTACGGGTAACGGAGCTCTCGCTTGATGTACTCCAACGTTAGCAGCTTCGGTCCCTTCTTCTGCAGTTCAAGTCGACTCGCGTACGCTGGCAAGTCGAGCTCCGCCAGCGCATCTTGGATATCCGCATCGTCCAACCGCTTGCTTGGAGGTGCGTTGCGACTGCGAATAGCCGAAGCAGACTGGAACATGGTGTCTTCCACAGCGAACGAGTACTGGTTCGGATCGTACATGTCGATCGTCGAGTTGTTGTTCGCATCGCCACACATCTTCACCGCCATGTAGTAGCTCTCAGGATGGATTCGCGTATCGTCTAGCGGGTTCAGCGGCAAATCCTTTAGCGCATCGCGCTCGCGGATACGAACAAAGCCGGCGCAGTTGCGGTACACGATCTTGCCCACGAATCCCTTCGAGAGCAGCTCTTGACGGCGATCGATGTAGCTCTTCGCTCGCACCTTGTCCAGCACAGCAGCAGCCTTGACAGGACCTAAACCACAAATGAACTGCAGCTGGTACGAAGTGTGCTTGTGGTTCGCGAGCAAGTTGATGTCCACGCCGAACTTGTTGATGAGCTGGACGAAAACTCGGTCGTACTCCCTCAAAAGCGTATCTTTCACCAGCGAGTGTTGCATCAGGTTCACGTTCAGATACAGGAGCTCGCGGCCACGAGTTGGTTCATCCAGCGACACATTCCCCCACATGGCACACAACTCGGACGCTGGGTTGCGCAGGTATCGACCGAGACCAATGGCAGCTCGGACGGCTTCCGACTCCTCTGGGAACTCCAGCTCAGCGCGCTTCGAGCGACTGTACATGCTCGGAACATCATCCTTCAAGAACACAATGTCGAGGAAGTCACGACCGTCCTTGGTTCCAAAGCGAGACGCATCCTGTCTCCCCAACTGGCGACGAAGTGCATCCACCAAATCACCCATGTCCATACACTTCATACCAGCAGAGATGTTGATCACTACGACGTGCGTGCGCGAGTGTTCCTGGAGAAACTTGTACAGCGTGTCGGTTAATTTCTGGATGTGTTTCTCTTCACGCCTGCAGTAGCCCTGCGTCTTGTCAATCAGCTCTCCGTTCTCATCAAGTGCCACAATGTGCGCGATCGCATCCATGCCTCCTTCGATCCAGATCGAGATGATGAATGGATCAACTCCATCTGCTGGCTCGTATGGACGGACAGACAAGCGCTCCTTCATCGATTTACCGCACTCCTTCACAACCGCCTCGCGGGATGCAATGAGCAGGTCTCGCTTCAGCTCGTTCTCGAACGACGGAATCATGAAAGCATTGATGGCTTCCTGGAGGACCAAGTGACGCTGGGTCTGCCACTCTTCGTCGGAGTCATTGCCCGCTGCAAGGTAGATCGGCTCGAGCGGGTCCAACAGGTCCTGCGCTTTGTCATTGATCACTGTGACTGTCAGCAATCCTTCTTTTTCTCCACGCACAACCTTCAGCCACAAGTCCTTGCTTTCGAAAACGTCGAGCACAGGCATGCCGACGAGATACTGGATACCATGAGCGTAGTGAAACTCGTCGATCTCTTCTCTGCCCTTCACTGTCGCTTCGGTATACAAACGGGCATTCTGACGGTACAAGTCGCGGATGCACTTTCGAATGTTTGGCTCGGCTGCCACTTTGCTTGCTGCGATGTGTCGAGCACCCTTCATGACATCATCGACCGTCGGGAACTCCTTCGACGTGTACTTCTGCGAAAAAACACCTGGACTCTCTTCGGGGGTCGGCACGTCGCGCAACGAGAGGTCATTCTCAATACCGGCGACAATCCCACCCAGCACAGTCGCATTCATCGTGAACGCAACCGACAATGGGCGCAATCCTGCCTTGGTGCAGATCTGGTAGAAGTTGCGTCGCACAGGACGGCGGTACTTACGGTCGTTCGCAGAGAGCTCGTTCGACGCAGACTCTTGTGCATCCAAAGCAAAGAATTCCGACAAATCCTGGTAGACCTTCTCGTTCGGGTTCTGGAAGAGGCGCTCGTAGCATTCGCGCACAAATCGCGACTCTTTCGCGCCTGCCGCGTCCACTGCGCGCTGAATTCCTGCTTGAAGAGACTTGCGCTTTCGGTCCAGCTTGTCCCATTTCACGTCAAGATCCAGGATCTCGTACAGGTGCTCGGTGTGTAATCCCGCCACTTTCCAGTACTCCTTGTAGTATCGCTGCACGAACGCTGGCTCCAATTTCTCGTCGTGGTAGAATCGCAGCACGTTATCAATGGCTGACACGATCTCCCCACGCGAAGCAGCAGGGTGGCGCTGACCTTTTCGCTCCATGCTCTTGATGATGAAATCACTGATCCATTCAGATTCCTCTGCTCGGTCTTCCGCATCAGGAAACTCACGGTCAGCGAAAATGTCCTGGTATCGTTCGGGAAGATCGCGATCACGCACAGAAATGATCTCCGGCGTCATCATGTGCTCTCGCAGCACGCTTGGCTCGAACTTCTCCAATAGCATCGCCTTCTTGGACTTTTGCACGGGTGCACCCGCATCGTTTTTCATACCGCGCGTGGCTTCGAGGAACGCATCCATGTCGCCGAAGAGCTCTTCGGCTTCGCCCATTTGGTACACGGATGGACCTTGCATCGACGACGGGAGTGGCTCCTGCTTGCGCCGACGGCGTGGCATTTCGCGTCCTTCTTCATCGTCGTCGACGATAAACTCGTCAATGTCATCACTCTCGTACTCGTCGTTGCCCAGGTAGTTGTTATTGCGCGCTGGCGTCGAATCTTCTTCTTCTTCGTCCGAGTCACCAAACATGCGATAACTGAGCTCCCGCGACATCAAACCCGAGTCATCGCCCTTGCGTTTCTTCGACGACGAGCGCCCCATGTCGTCGTCGTCTTCGCTGTCGCTTCGCGTCGGACCGGCGTCCATGCCCATGTTTTCGCGCACGAGCATGAGATCTTCGTCGTCGATCTCTTCAACTTTTTGTTTCAAACGCTTGAGCTTTTTCTCTTTTTTCTTGCGGCGGCGACGATGTCGACCGCCATCATCATCCGATTCTTCCTCGTCGTCGAGATCGTCGACCACAAAGCCGTCGTTCTCGTACTCGTTCTTGTCTTCGCCGTCGTCGTCATCATCGTCGGAATCATCCGAGTTGCCGCCACCTGCCGCGTCGTCATCGCTTTCCGACGCTTCATCTTCAATGAACGCCGACTTGGGGCGCTGCAACAACAGGCAAACCAAGTGTCCAATACATGAGCCACGAGTTGCTCGTATTCAATGGTCTACATGCTCATACGCACCTTCTCATCTTCATCTTCGTCGCTGTCTTCCACGATCTTGGATTTCTTCACTTTCTTTTTGGATTTCTTGCTCGACGCCTTGCTTAATTTGCGCTTCACGGCCTTCTTTGACTGCGTCTCTGCGCCCGAGTCCGAGTCCGACACTGTCGGCGACGCGCCTCCCAATGGTTCATCTGCGCGATAAAGAAAAAACCATAAGATACAGCAGCAGCAAACGCACAGATATCACCATCACCACAGAGAAAGAGAGAGACACACAGACAGAGACGTTAATACACGCGCGGCCACCACTACCACGAAGCACGACAGAGCCCGCACACATACCATCCGACGACGCCATGTTGCTCCTTTCTATCTGCTCTTGCTTGTTTTTGCTGTTTCCGTTTCTTTCTCCGCTTCTTCGCTCGTTCTTGTTTGTGAAGGAGCTTTTAACCCAAGAAATGCGATCCGCCCTTTCCTTCTGTTGCAGGTGCTGCTGCTTGCTCGCGCACTACGAGAGACGCGCGCAAGACTTTGACCACGCGCCTACACTCTGCTGCTTCGTGTGCGTGCGAAAGAGGAATCCGCCCTGTACCCGCGTGTGTCTGCTCGCCGATGACCAGGTGTCGTGTCCGCTCGCGCTTGCTCGCTCACTCCCTGCCGATCGCTCGATCTTGCGCTTCCACCAACGAAAAGCCCGTTATGCGTGTGTTCAGGACAACCCCGCCCCCCTTCCCCCCTTTCCCTCCAAAACAAGCCTTCTTATTAGTGACTCATTAGAAAGACGCTACCATTTGTAGTGTTTAAATTGCACCCGGTTATTTTTTTCAGAAAGGATTAGATATTTCAAATATAATCTCGTCTAAACAATAGAACTCGTGCTCCCGCAATTTGGCCAATCAGAACCTCGCAATTCCACTCAAGTCTCACAAAATGTACCATTCAATTCGGTACATTTATGCCATTTCTGAAATGTACCATTATAAAGGGTACAGTACGGGTGCTGCCATGTTGAGAAGGAAAGATGGCGGGAATCCGATGGCTGAAGCGACGCTCGAGCAGACGGATCTTCTTCTATGGATGACAGGCCGGCCTGTCCAGCTCAATGAATAATGCGCGCGCGGAACCTCTCTATCAATAGACGCTCACGTGTGATACGCCACACAGTGTGTGAGTGGTGGTGTGCGGATCTGCATTGTGACCTCCATTTCCCGGCAGGATCTGTTTGATCGCCACACCAGACGCAGCTTCTCCGCCTTGCTCGCCCATTGTAAACATCATGACGACGCGCTCGCGATGGTGCCGTTACGCTGGGAGATCCGCCGTGATCTTGTATGCTCTTCTGCTGTGCGCATGCCGCTTAAGTTCAGGTACGCACGCTCGATCAGCTGATGCGCTTTAGATCTGCGGAAGGTGTTGACTATGTGCGTCGTGTCGTGCTCATTTAATGTAGTGATTGGCGTCCACGATCCTCAATTGATGTGGTGCACAAGTCCATTGACGCCGGTGTATATATCGACACCGAACAATGCGTGGATTGACGTCCCAGACACCAGCGTCGACGTGCAACTGCCGAATGAAGCGCTGGTCACGATCTCGTACGACGTCTCGGTGTCGCGGATAGAGGAGGCGCGAGAGCTCACAGTCGCGCAGTCCATAGAGGAGAACGAGCTCGCATTCCGTGTGGTCGTGGATGGCTTGCCGTATCGACAGTCAGCGGTCACTGTGGGGGATCGAGAGCCGGTCGTGACCACAGCGAGCGGGTATTTGGTGCTGGAGATGTTCGCTGGCGATCACCATGCGAAGCTACAATGGAGGAAACGCGGCAATCGAATCAGCATGTGGGTCATCTCGAGCCAGCTGCTAGACGGCTTCGTTGGCGGCAGGAACCTGGCTGTGTCCGCCCAGCATCGGTACATTTGGCACACACAGCCGCTCACGTCTGTGTCGCTTGTGAGCATGGACACGTGGGAAGCCGTGCCAGACATGGCCCTCCACTTTCGACTTTCGGAGACAGCGACATTTCGGATCTTCTACCAGCTGCCAGTGCGTCCAGAGCTTGTCAACTACGTGAGAGGTACGTGGAAGTTTAGTGTGTAATAGCCGCTTGTAACTGGAATGTGCGGTGGGTGGGCTCACATTTTTGTGTCGCTCTGCATGGATGCAGAAAGTGGCGCGCGCGATGAAATCGAATCAGTTCTTCAAATCAATGGGCTTCGATATCGAGAAACAGGGTCGTACGGTATCTTAGAAGGCGGCACCAAGGCGACCGTGAATCTCCAGGGCAGCGTCATTGTAACTCTTCAGCCAGGCGACTTCAATGTCGTGCTTTATTGGAAAAGACTGACAGGGTCGACTCGTCCTTGGTACTCATCGCCCTCTGCGATCGATGGGTTTGCAATGGGGCGGGTGCTCGCTGCAGTGGGGGAGCGAGATATGAACTCGATGTCGGTCTACAACATTGGCCAGCTGAAGCAAGGAGCTCTAGGCGAGTGGTCGGACGTCGGGGACTCGGTGCTCCAGTTCAGCTTGCCCAAGGCGTCTCGAGTGACCCTGAGCTACAACCTACCTCTGGCGCAAAGCGACAACCCGCAATTCCAGAGCTGGACTGAGGAGTTCTGGAGCCGAATTGAGACTCGACTGGTGGTAGACGGAGTCGCGTATCGGCATCTCTCTTCTTTTGTCGACGGAAAAGTGCGCGGAATCAAGAACGCGAAAGCTAGCATGGTGCTTCCACTAGCAGGCGGGACACACACAGCTCGGCTGCAGTGGCAAAACGTTGACGGAAGCAAGTGGACATCCGTGAGCTTCATCACCGACCATGCGTCTTCGTATGCGTCAGTATTTCTCGCCGTGAATGCGTGGAACAATGACCCGAAGGTTGTAGCCCCACGAGATGTCTATGGACGCGAAGACGAGCCGCTCAAGATTAACGGCGTCTCTATCAGCGATTTGAAGGGCTCCATGGAACTGGATTATGATGTCACAATCCGCATGTCGGTGACCTATGGCGTCTTGACGCTCAAGCCGACACAGGGAATCACGTACTCCTCTGGCAATGGAGTGCGCAACGAGTTTCTGCTGTTCAGTGGATCACTCAGCAGTATCAATTTGATTCTATCGCAGATCACGTACCAAAGTTACCTGAACTGGTATGGCGAAGACAACCTCCGGATTGTGGTTACAGACCAGAGCAGCACCGGGTTCAGTGCGACGACCTCGCATGAGGCGAGCGTGGTGATGCATGTTCAGTCGGTGAATGACGAGCCTCAGCTTGTCGTTCCAACGACGCAGTTTATGCTCGAGGACGGTGAGATCAGCATATTTGGGGTCAGCGTAAGCGACGTCGATGTCCGCTCCTCAATGAACGACGCCACCTTCGAGATCGAGATGTCAGTCATCAGCGGTGTCTTGTCGCTTGGCTCAGCCACGAACGTGACTTTTCTGGAAGGAGAAGGGTATCTGGACCAGTTTGTACACTTCCAGGGTTTGTTGCAGGATGTGAATACTGCGCTCTTTGAGATCAAGTACAAGCCTGACCGAGACTTCAATTCGCTACAACATCGGGAGCAAATCGAGATACGCGTGACCGACTACAACCAGCGCGACAAAACGACAACTCGGGTCAGCCGAACGATACCGATTGAGATTCAGAGCGAGGACGATTCAATAATGATCACCCCAGCGGAGATATTTTCAATGACACTTCGTGGATACACCATCCAGACTTCGCCGAGTGCAATTGGAGTGGATAGAGTGTATGCTCGCCTCCAGATAATGACGATGTTTGGGAGACTCCAGCTTTCGGGGGAGCTCGACAACCTGAATGGACAAGTTGTCAAATCTCCATCGAGCTCCGACCCATCCCCGTGGCTTGTGTTCAGTGGGGCAACTGAAGATGTTGACACGATAATCAAGTCGTTGACTTACTCGAGATCGCCATCATTCTTTGGATATGAGGTCGTGTTCGTGAGTTTGAGCCACCACTCCGATTTCTTCGAGGCAGAAGAGTCAACCATTCAGCTTGGTCTCAGGCAGAGCGATTCGGACGCGAGCTGTGTTCTCCAAAGTATGTCTCCGTCACGCGGACAGGTTCAAGGTGGAACACGAGTTGTCATTGCAGGTCTTGGATTCGACAAGTGGCGGAAAAGTGAACTGCTGTGCCAGTTTGGTCCAAATGTCCCTGTCAGAGCCAGCATCCTGTCAGACACTCAGGTGGTGTGTGTCTCCCCTGCGAATACCCTAGATGTGTACTCTCCTAACCAGACGTTTGTCATGGTGACGGACGGAGAGACGTTCTATTCGAACCCAATTTCGTTCACGTTCGAGTTACCGTGGGAGCTATCTTCACTCTCTCACACTCAGGGGCCACTAACTGGCGGGACAAGAGTGCGCGTTCAAGGCGAAAACTTCCCACATGTTGCAGCCATGGTCTGCTTATTCGGGAACATCACCAGTGTCGCCCGCTTCATCTCGCCGTCAGAGATAGAGTGCCAAGCGCCTCCGGTTCGTGCTCCGATGCAAGTGCAGCTGCGGGCCACCACCAACAACCAAGAGTTCTCAAGATCGCTGACTTTCACGTATACAGGTACCACTTTGCCTTGAGGACAATTTGATGGTGGTTCTGAGTTCTGACCATACTTACTTGTGCTTTTGTCTACTGAAGCTGCCCCGAGGATTGACTCGTTCTCTCCAAGCTACGCACTTGATAGCGGTCGCCAAAGCATCACCGTAATTGGCGAGAACTTCTTTCAGAGTGAACTCATTGCGTGCGTGTTCAACGGTACGGACAGTACGATGGCGACGTTTATCTCTTCTACAAGCGTACTGTGCGAGTCTCCCGTCGTGCTGCTTTCTGGTCCTGGCTTGGTGGAGACATTAAGCCTCGACATCGTTTTCGAAGCCAGTCGATATCGAGCACCCAAGAACTTGTCAGTCTATGGTGAGTGATCCAGCATGCATACTTTTGTGCGTGAAACATATCAACTGAGTCTAACCACGTTGGATATTTTGTCGCAATGGAAGCTCGTCCACTGGTATCGGGGTCCAATCCTCCCTACATTACCGACGGAGGCGACCGTATTGTGGTTTACGGGTCGCATTTTCCCAACCTAAGCGTGCTCAAGTGCGTGTTCGGGTCGAGTCCAGCACAGCAAAGCGACGCTGTATGCATCAACTCCTCAGCACTTACGTGCCCGGTTCCCCGGCTTCAGAACTCGAACATCTGGGTCTCTCTCGACGTGTCCCTGGACGGTGCCAAGAGCATCGACAGCAACCTCCCGTATCTGGTTCGATACATCCCTGCGCCGACTGTGATGTCTGCAAACCCACTTGTTGCAGGACAATGGGGTATGACGATGACGACAATCTTCGCGCAAGGATTGGACAACGCTCAGAAGCTGCAGTGCAATTACATTGGGATCGGCTCGACCCCAGTGGTCATTTTGTCCAGCACTACTGGTCAATGTCGTGTTCCCGCGTCTTTCCAATCCAAGTCATTTCAAACGAAATTGCAGGTGGTGCTTGTGAGAACGAGCCAGCGCACAGTGTTGGCAAGCTTCGACTTTACTGTCGTCGAAAACATCAAAATTGCAACTCTGTCTCCACGACTTGGATTGGTCACTGGCGGCTACAATGTTGCGCTTACGACCCACTCGACTGACTTACTGCAAACATCGCGTTTTACCAGCTTGTACTGCATGATTGGGAGATTCCGAGTGAAGGCGACTGTAGTGAACGACTCGACCATCTCTTGCAAGGTTCCCGCTGTTGGGCGTCCGGTCACCGTGCCGATTTCGGTGTTAGCAAACAACGACGGGTTTGACGATGGTTCTCATGCGTATTTCACGTCCATCTCCGCGATTCGACTCAAAAGTGCCACTCCTGGACGCTCACCTATTGCTGGAAATGTGAGCATTGTCGTGGAAACCGAAGACCCGGTGTACTCTGGTATTGGGTGCGTGTTCGGATCAATACCTGTACCAGGAGTCCTGCTGTCGGAGAACAAGCTTCGATGCGTGTCGCCACCTCGCTCCGAAGTGGAAATGCTGCCTCTCCGTCTGGCTGTGAATGGTGAAGCTGTGGTCTCTGAAAATGCGATCATGATCGAGTTTTACAGTGTTCCAAATACATACTCGGTGATGCCACTGAATGGGATCCTCCACAGCAAGTCAATCATCATCATTGCCGGATCGAGATTCACTTCAGCTACCACCATCAACTGCGTATTCCAGTATGCAGCAGTGGTGCCTTCAATGTTGCCCATCGTCATTCAAGCATCGCTGCTGTCAGATACACGAGTGGAATGTCCTGTACCAAGCTTCAACCAACCAATAACGTCGATCACCATGTCTGTGGTCGTAGACGCCGTCAGTGTCGTCCAGGACGAAACGTTTGTGTTCATGGACGAGCTGCGAATCCTCTCAATTTCTCCCCTGGTCGGATTCGCCCAGGGTGGCACTGACGTGAAGATCACGCTAGGGTCTCCAGTTCCAGTGAACGCGAGTTACTCGTGCAAGTTTGGAAATTTCGCTGTGCTGGCGGCTTTGATAACAAACAGCTCTGTTGTTTTGTGTAGATCGCCTTCCACTAGCACCAGTGAGGCGTGCTCTGTCCAAGTGAGCGCGAACGGAGTGGACTTCTTCTCGTCTGCAAATACCGAGAACCAACTGTTCCACTATTTCCCAGACCCGTCAGTCTCGCACTACTCTCCAACGGTTGGTTCAACCAAAGGAGGCACACTGATCGCACTCTACGGCGAGAATTTCGTGAACGGTACCGACTTTGAGTGTGTGTTCAACGCAACAACACGAGTCGCTGCGATGATCGTCAACTCGACCACTATTGTCTGTCGAGTGCCTCCAGACACTGACAACTACGGTGAAGTATCCGTCGCACTGTCTGATAGAAGTGCTACCTTCACTCTACCTCTGCAGCGTCCGTTCGAATACGTGACCGAGCTTCAAGTCGCTGGTATTCACCCGAAGGCGATTCCAGCAAATTTCAACCAGGGGATCCAAGTGTTTGGAACCAATTTCCCTCAAACCTACAGGTTGAAGTGCATTTTTGGCAACTCGAACGTATCAGCACGCGCCACAAGAATCTCCAGCTCACTTTTGATTTGCGATCCTCCCTCTCATGTGGACCTTGCGCCAGGGGAGAGAACATCGAGCGTGGCAATCAGTTGGAATGGGCAAGAGTGGGGCAACGAGCTCTTCTTCCCAATCCTCGATCCACTTTATGTGAGATCGGCGTTCCCTCAGCTGTTCGCGTGCATGGGAACAACCGACATTGATGTATCAGGATGGGGCTTTGATGGCGATTCGCCACTCGTCTGCATGTTCAACGGGATCCCAGTACTCGCCACCTACGTGAACAAGACCAGCGTTACGTGCCGAGCTCCGTATTTCAGCCAGGCGACCGACATTTCGCTTCGAGTATCAAGTTTTGATGGCTTCTTTGCGAACAAAACCATTGCGCTCCGATGCATCCCCACTCCAATTCTCACGTTGGTGGAACCAAAAACCGCGCTCACGTCAGGACGCTCGGTGGTTGACGTATATCACCTCAGCGTAAGTGGCAAGCTTCAAGTTCGCTGCTGCTTCAACGATACTGCGTGTGGAACTGGTTTGCAGACAATTTCGAGCCACGTCAAGTGCGCGACACCAGCAGCTCAGCCAGGGCAGACCTCCTTTTATCTGGCTTTTGGAAACAGCTCCACCGGCTTGGTGCGCTCGACCGAGACTACCTTTCGATTTGTTTCGCCGCCGAGAGTATACAACATCGTGCCCAGAAAGCAAATTTATTCTGCAGCCGCTGCGATCTCGGTCATTGGTATAAACTTCGCAAACTCGAGTGGTCTTGCATGCCTTCTGCGATTTGCACACCGTGACCAGTATTTTTCTGCGCAGTGGAGGTCCAGCTCACTGGTGTTGTGCATGATCTCAAACACCGACAAAAAACTGGCGATACCTGACGTTGCAGAAGTACTGCTCAGCGTTGGAACGAGTGAATTCGTCAGTACGGGCTTTAACGTCACGTTGTTCCCCGAACCAGAGCTGCGTGCAGTTGTGCCGCCTTCCCAGCGAGGTGCATCCGAAGATCAGCTGATCTCACTGATTGGATACGATTTTGACCCTCAGATTGATTTCAGTTGCCGGTTCGAGCGTGAGCTTGCGTCGCTTTTAGTTCCAGCACAATGGGTGAATACTACGATGCTGAGCTGCGCGATGCCGTTGTGGGATGCTAAGAAAAGCGTCAATGTCAACCTCTGGACAATGTCGGGCGGTGTTGTGAACCAGGGAGAATCGGTGTTTGTGGTGGACCTGCCACCTTGCTTTGTGCCTTGGAGCATTTCTCCAAACCAAGGGTCTATACTTGGAGGTACAGTACTGAAGGTTGTGCTGAATGATCGAGATTTCAATCTAGCGAACGGGAACTGGTCGTGCTGCTTCAATCAGACCCTCTGCAACCCGTTAACAGCGACCGAAGATGTATCCGTCATGACCTGCACTACAGCAAGCAACGGAATGCCTGGAGTTGTGCCTGTTGAGCTCGTAGATGGAAATGGAGCACAACTGTACCCGCAAAAGAACTGGTTCTACTACTCAAGCACACCGAAGGTACTCTCAATCTACCCGACGCAGATCAGAACTGAAGGTGGTGAGCTAATTTCCATTCACGGGTACGGCTTTAGTTCTATGCAGTCGTACAAATGCCGGTTTGGGCAGGATCTTGTCGATGCCGTCTACGAATTCGATAACAGGATCTACTGTGTTGCGCCGCCTCAGCAAGTTGCCACGGTATCCATGCAGATACTGCTCGAAGTTCTCGGTGCAAACTGCCTGGAGAATGAACCGATCGTCATTGAAAGTGACGGGTTGCTGAACTTCAGCTATGTTGTTGTTCCCGAATTGTGGAATGCAACGGTAAGCTCAACCACATTGGCACAGGAAGAAGGAGGAGGTGGCTTGTCACGGACGAGTTTCTTGATTCAGGGCGCAGCCTTTTCAAATGCATCGACGCTCATTTGTGGCATTGGAGAGTCCAAGACGATCGCGGCTCTAACCGATGTAAACACCGTCAAGTGTGGTGTGGTGCTAACGACAAGCGACCTCGGCGAAGTCGTATCGGTAACTGTCTCCAATGACGGAATACTCTTTTCCGACCCGCTTCTTGTTTCGATCAACGCATCGCAGTCGCTACAACTCAGCGAGCTGTCTCCATCGCTCGGATCGGTTCGTGGAGGGAATACCATTGAGCTCGTGGGTGCGAGTCTTGACAACTTTGATTCACTGGAGTGTGTCTTTGGCTGGGATGGAAGCGCACACGAGTCTTATATCAAGGCAACCATCGTGAACGCTTCCGTTGTTCAGTGTTCAGTCAACGGCATCGAGGCAGACCGCGCATGGCAGATCCCAGTTCGCGTAGTTTCCCGATCGCGGGGTGTATCCAGCAACCACTTGCTTTATCGATACGTGGAGGATTTCGTCGTGAGCTCCGTGAGTCCCAATCGAGCGGTTTTCGGCTCTGCCAGCACGTTGATTTCCGTAAATGGAGGCCCATTCGTCTATTCAAATAACATCCAGTGCTCATTCCGCGACGAGAAGGATTTCGAGAATCTCATAATGTCGAATGGAACGTGGAAGTCTCCATATGACATTGGATGCGCAGTACCTAGTTCGCTGAGTCCAGGACGATACATGATCGAGATCAGTCTGAATGGCGTCGACTTTGTCCCGCTGAACCGCACGGTTGACGTTGTCAACGCCCCAGTGATTATGAAAATATCACCGCCGCGTGGTCCAATAAGAGGGAACTTGGCTGTGGTGTTGTTTGGACAGAATTTTCTGCCCGATATGCGATGCTGCTTTGACGAGATGTGCGTTCCTGCGACGTCGTCAAACTCGTCAAGTGCCGTGTGCATCACTCCTCAGCGCCTTTCGAGTGGGAACGTGTCTCTTTCAGTGTCGCTGGGGATCCGAGAACGACTTCCGAGCGGACTGGAGTTTGAGTTTGTCGATGGACCCCAAGTGAGCTCAGTGTCGCCTTCCGTGTTTGTCTTTGGGGCTGAATACCCAAAGACACTGAGCGTGTATGGCTCCAATTTCGATCCGAGAAGTCGGCCCACGTGCTACTTTGGCAATTTCTTCAAGACTCTCGGCGAAACACGCAACAAGACGTTCGTGAAGTGTCCGGTTCCGCATTTGCCTCTCGTGAACCACACTGTGATTGAATTCTCGCTTGGGTATGACGACGATGACGAAGCCGCCTTTGGCGGTGCTGGTGTGGTCATGCGAAATGGTTTTGCGTTCCTGGAGATCATGAAACCTTCGGTTCTTCATCAGATTTGGCCGCAAAGAGTTGCGGTAGGAGATGGGTTGACGCACCAGCCGCAGCTTCAGCCCTTTGAGCTGCGAGGGCGGTTCTACTTCCAATCGCAGAAAGTGGTGTGTCAGTTTGCCTGCAACAGCGGGAAACTCGTCTACACCAGCAGAGCTACTTTCATCGCGCAAGCCGTGGCGGAGTGTGAGGCGGTGTTGGTGTTTGGAGCACTCGGGGATTGTCAAGTATCGTTGATGCAAGGGAGTACGCAGATCTCGAGCCAACAACTCACAATCAAAGTGGCAAATCCTATCCAATTGAGTAAGCTGACGCCGTCATTCGGATCTGGTTCAGGAGGGTCGCTCATCAAGGTTGAAGGCATTAGATTTTCTCGTGAGAGCCGCCCGGTGTGCCGTTTCAGCCGGGAGAAGAGTGTCGAAGCACTTGTTGTATCAGAGACAGCGGTGTATTGCACTTCACCTGCTCTCCTGCTCTCGAATGTGACGCAAGACGTGGAAGTGTGGATCTCGGATGGCGGATTGGTCTCGAGCTCGCTCTTCTTTACGTTCTACGCTCCAGCTCGAGTCATCGAGATTTCTCCGCCGTTTGGACCAGCGAAACGAGGAACGTTGATATCTGTGCTCGGAGAAAATTTCTCGCCGCGCTTCACCTACGAATGCGTCTTTGACGGCGGAACCAAAGTTCAGGCGTCGTTCAAGCACTCCAGCACGCTTGCTTGTGGCTCACCGTTGCTGAAGTTGGGCTCCCACACCCTGGGACTGCTGATCAATGGTGTTGACGAAGCCAAGAACGATTTTATCACTTTCACCGTCATTCAATCAGAGATCCTGTACCGTGTCAACCCAGCGCAAGGCTCACCACCCAGTTCCAACGACACGACAGCTGTGGTTCACGGATCCAACTTCGTTGATTCAAAGTACCTAACATGCAGCTTTGACGGAGTCGAGTCGCGAGCGACATTCTTGTCGCCTTCTGCGGTGGAATGCGTTGTTCCACACATGCCCTCTGGTGTGAAAACCCTTCGGGTTGCGAACAATGGGCTGGATTTCGTCGCAGCCATTCCGCCTGTCGTAGTCGCGTACGGAATTCTGCCGAACCTTGTGATCGACCACATTTTCCCGCAAGTGGGACCAACCTCTGGCGGTACGATAGTTCAAGTAGTCGGCGTTTTCTCGCTTCTGGACGAGCTGCAATGCGATTTCGGCGACCAGCGCGTCATAGCGAATACTATCAATGCCTCACATCTCAGCTGCATCACCCCAGCGGCATTGTCGCCTGGCAAAGTCAACCTTGTGGTTCGAATTGGGAGTTCATTTGCTGAAGGCGCGGCCGAGAACTCAAGTGCGTTCACGTACTTGCCATCTCCAAAAGTGTCGAAAGTTCTGCCGGCGATTGTATCTCAGTCCATGCAACCTGTGGTGATCACAATTCTAGGCGAAGCGTTTGATTCTGTGCACGTGACTGGCTGTCGCTTTTCAGAGGTTGCTGGAAGTTTGCTGTCCTCGTCACCGACCGAGATCAAGTGTCTGTTGGACGCTTCGCTCACTGGATTGTTTGCGGTCGAGCTGCTCACATCGTCAAGTATCTGGGAGGCAATCCCGACGCACACCCGCGTCCGCGTGATTCGAGCAGTTGAACCGCGACTCGCGTACCCTTCGAAATTCGACGAGCGCGGTGGAGCTCAGGTTGTTATCACTGCGCACAATTTGTATCCTGCAGCACTGACTGTGAAGTGCCGCTTTGGAGATGTGGTCGTGGACGGTTTGATCGTGTCGGAAACAGCCTTGCGATGCGTCACCCCTTCGCTCGTTCCGGGAACCGTCGTGCTCCAGGTCTCGCAAGATAACATTTCATGGTCTGACTCTGGCCTAGAAGTATTGGCGTTTGCGTCGCCGATGCTCTTTCGCATGACTCCTGATCACGGGATTGTGGCGTCGTCCGAGTCTGAAATCACCATCTTTGGTACGAATTTCAAGCAATTTCCAGAAACAAGCTGTCGATTCGACAACATCGAAGTGCTGGCGCTGCGCGTGAATGAGTCGGCGATCGCATGTCGAGCCCCGCTCTTGACTGATGGGCGGTCCGTGCTGCTGCGAGTGAGTCTCAACGGCTTGGAAGTGAGCGCAAACGCGTTGAATGTGTCGTTTTATGATGACCCCATCTCCCAGAAGCTACAAATGCAATCTCTTATCGAATCGCCACGTGATCATTACCGAACTGTGGTTCACGGCTTAAGACTGCGTACGTCAAATCACGTGTACGAATGCCTATTCGATGGGAAACCTCAACGGTCTTTGGCAGTGAACGCCAGTGATCAGACAGTCACGTGCGTCAGCGCCAGTTTCCGCGATGTAGGTCGTCCGAGCGTGTTTGAGCTTCTGGTGAATGGACAACGTGTGCTGGAAGAGAAACTCGAGAGGCGCCAGGAGTGCCCAACTGTGATCAGCGGCATCTCCACTTCCGTGATCCAGGCAAGTCGAATCGACTCGGTTACTGTCTCGGGGTTCCACTTTCGAGTAAACATGAACATCCTCTGTCGCATTGGTGGTGACACAAAGGTCGAAGCGAAAGTGACCTCAGAACGCACGCTTGACTGCCGAGTACCCAACAAGCCGCCTGGGAACTACTCTCTGGACATACTATGTGGCTCTGAGAACACTGTGCTGGCGAATTTTGATCTCGAGTACCTGCCGCCGGTCATCGTTTACGAGTTCTTCCCTCAAGTCTTCCCAGCAGCTCGAGGGAACTACGTTGTGGAAATTCTCGGAAGGTACTTTACTCCGTTTGATCGAGTGTTCTGTAAATTTGGAGCCGACGATGTGTCGACCTACAGTGCAGAGTATGTATCGTTCACGAAGCTGCGCTGTTTGACTCCGAATGTTGTGACTTCGACGGAAATCCAGTTTGAGGTGTTTGTTTCCTCACGAATGCATCAGCAGCAGCAAACAGAGCTCGTCAAAGGCTCGATCCTGTTTGTCACTCTTCCAAAGAACAGCTTATCGCTCTCTCCAAGTTTCGGCTCATCGCGGGGATCGTTCGGTATGAGTCTTCGAGGTATTGGAATGGACGAATTTTTGCCAAATCGATGCAAGTTCGTGGGCGGAATGGGAGAAACAGAGAGCGGCGCAGCGACCAACGTTACTAGCGATGTAAATTTGAAGGACGAGCTGAAGTGCACTGTTCCCCCGCTTCGTCCCGGAGAGTACACTGTGCACATCACACCAAATGGCCAGGACTTTGTATCGACTTCGATGGTGTTTATAGCTCACTCACCTGTAGCTCTCATGGGAGTCGAGCCGCCAAGCGCTCCGTATTCAGGCGGAACAACGCTATCCATCTTCGGCCGAGGCTTCCAGCCTTGGATGAAACTTGCCTGTGGCTTTCGTGCGGCGTCAGCGTTGGCGTGGACAAGCTCTCCTGCGGTCTACAGATCTCCCACAGAGCTTGAGTGCGTGACTCCAAGGCACCAAATGGGTAGTGCAAGCGCTCAACTGTTGCCAGAGTCGTCTCTCTTTCCCGATAGCCGCGAAGAAATTCCGTTTGATTTTACTTCGGAAATCACGGTGTACGCAATTTCGCCGCAAGCGGTAAGCACCGAGGTCTCTACAGACATCGATGTGATCGGCCGCGGCTTCTTCTTCTCTCCAAATCTCCAGTGCAGATTTCACGACACGGTCACAAGCGGAACATTTGTGAACAGCTCCCTCGTGCGTTGCCGAGCTCCGCCCCACGTGCCAGCTGTGGTACCATTTTTGCTTTCATTGAATGGTATCACAGACGTATCTCCTGCGCTTTCGCTGTCCTATGTGGTTCAACTAAAGATCAAGAGCGTTCGCGTCAGTCAAGAAGAGTCTGGATTTTCAAACAGCGCTATGATCAAGTTTGCTGGTGTGAATCTGGTGGGACATGACAACCTGACGTGCGAATTCGATCTCCCTAGCGGCCACAGATGGCATTCATTTGGTGCAAAGTGGCAAAGCTCTGCGGCTTCGAGCGATGGACGTGAGATCGCGTGCTCCGTACCGATTTCTGTGCCGACTGGAGCGGTGGCTGTTCGTTTGACTAAGAGTGGCTTCACGACAACAGCTTCGAATGTCGTCCTCTTCGATCACGTGTCGAGCTTCGTGGTGACAAGCATCTTTCCAAGCGCAGGGTCGATGGACGGAGGATACCAAATCATCATCCAAGGTCAGTATTTCCCAGATGTGCGGCCGGTGGTATGCCTTTTCGGAAACCATGAAGTGGTCGGCGAGCGGGTCTCTTCGTTTGAGATCACGTGCGTTGCGCCTCGATCGAATGGGCAGAGAAACCCTCGTGTTGCTCTGCAATTCGGCAGTTCCCAAGTTGCGTTCTCCACCAACTACACGTTCACATACCTACCCCGCGCTTCAATCCACCACATTCGGCCCATGATCGGGTGGACCCGGGGCGGAACCCTTGTGACTGTGTACGGATCAAGATTCGTGTTTGGCTCGCTACTGGAGTGCGTGTTTGGAGAAATTGCTGTACCAGCAACGTTTGCATCATCACAGAAGCTGGTATGTGCATCTCCAGCTGTTGTTTCCGCCACGCGAGTTCTCTTCTTCGTCCGATCGAACGGAATAAATCTCCATTCTGCCATCGACAGCTTGACATTTGATTTCGTCACAGTGCCGACGATCCTGTCCTTGGAGCCATCCATCGGATCTGTTGACGGCGGAGCGAACGTGGCTCTTCATGGGAACTTCAGCGCTACAAAAATGCGTTCCGAGCAGCTTTTCTGCTCGTTCGGTGACAATGGCTTTGCAATTGCCAGTGT
The DNA here is from genome assembly GCA_023335655.1 of Globisporangium spiculum. Taxonomy (NCBI): domain Eukaryota; phylum Oomycota; class Peronosporomycetes; order Pythiales; family Pythiaceae; genus Globisporangium; species Globisporangium spiculum. The sequence goes on from JAADVO010000072.1 coordinate 34,835, forward strand.
GACACGCGATGCGGTGGCCGTCTGTATCAGCCCTCCGCTTCAAACGCAGCAGGTGGCGTCCGTGGGGCTCTTTTACCACGTTGAAGATATCGCACTGACGGGGTTCAAATTTCGGTATGCGTCGAAACCTGAGTTTTTCAGCGCAGCACCAACGAGAGTCCCCGAGCGATGGAGCGGCTTCCTATCGGTTTACGGACTCAACTTTTTCCAGTCCACGGGAGGGTTTTGCACCTTTGAGAAGTCAGCAAGAGCGCGATCGGCGCTGCAGGTCGTCAGTTCGAATCGGATTCAGTGCGCGGTTCCTCCAAGACTCGCACCTGGGAGATACGCTATCTTGATCAGCTTGAACGGCGATGAGGCCGTGTCCATCGGGAAGTACCTGACAGTGACCAAGATGCCTGGCGAGATTCAGATGTCGCCTCAAGTGGATTTCATTGCGGGTGGATCGGTTGTGGAGTTCACAGGACCAAATCTCAAGTTTGTCCGCTCACTGAGCTGCGTTTTCGGACTGAAAAGCGCTCCAGCGAGGTTCATGGACGGCAAGATCATGTGCGCAGCGCCGAATGCGTCGTCTCCAACTGTCGACTACGAGCGTGTGCATGTGACACTTATCAGCCAGGGTGCGCTGTATAGCCAGCAATCGTTTTCGTTTGAGTATGTGCAGTTGCCTCAGATCACGTCGCTCGAGACGACGATGAATCAGGTTGGGCCACAACTCCAGCAATCACTGGTGCTTTGTGGCCGGTTCCCAGAAACAAGTGTGCCGGTGTTTGTGAAGTTCGTCAGTGGCGTTTACGGAGAAACCTCTGATCGAAAGTCGATTCGTGGAGCCGGATGGAATGATTCATGCCAAAGCTTTGAGACCCTCGAAATGGACAATACCTGCGTACAAGGCTGTGAGATTTTCATATCAGTCAACAACCAGTCGTTCGCGTTCACAGGAAAGCAAGTAGTACTTGGAGTTGAGCCGCGGGTCACGCATATTCAACCGAGCTACGGCTCTTTCAAGGGCGGCGACGTGATCCAAGTGATCGGGCGACACTTCGACTCAATTTCGTCGCGGTTCTACTGTGTCTTCGGAGGACAAGTATCGGAAAAAGCTGTTGTCAGATCGAACGAACGAATCGATTGCCTGACGCCACAGCATCTCAGTGGACGGGTGAACCTGACAATTGTCCAGGGGTCGTCGTCGTCTGGCGATGTGAACGAGGCCAACCCAGTTGCTGTGTTCGACTTCGAGTTCGTCAACCCAATTGAATTGCACAAGGTATCCCCAAAGGTTGGACTTTCGCGAGGCGGAACCCGAGTCACGACTACTGGCAAAGGATTCGCTGCGCATCACGACTTGAACTGCAAGTTTGGCGACCTTAGCACCCCTGCAGTGTTTGTGGATACCACGCACGTCGTCTGCATTAGTCCACCTCGGTTCAAGCAAAGCAACGCAACCAGATTAGTTGTGACACTGGGATCTACTGTGTCCAACGCACTCAATTTTACGTACGCGAACACACCATTCGTCCGCGCAATCGAGCCTCGTAGCGGCGTTTACAACTCGCAGCACAGAGTTCAAGTGATTGGACGCGGCTTTTCGTCAGAGATGAGCATCTTGTGTCGATTTGGTGGCTCGCTCCCAGCAACTCCAGGAACTTTCACCTCTACGAGTCGTGTGGAATGCCCACTCATAGTCAGCGTGCGCAGAGGAACTCAGCCGTCGACCTTACTGCCTCTGAGCTTGAGTGTTGACGGAGCGGACTTCATCGATACGGGCTTTTCGTTTGAGCTCTTCCAGCCTGCTGTCCTCCTCGAGGTCTTCCCTCAAACCGTGATCCCAACTGTCACTGCGAAAGTCACACTGCAGTACGCGAACCTGGTGCTTTCAAGTGATCTGGAGTGCCATTTCATTGAGTGGAGTCACACAGCCAGTGTGCGGATCCTTGACGACACCCATCTGACGTGCGCGATCCCAGCTGACGTCTCAGTCGCCCCAGGGTCGCTGTCGATCAGTTTGTTGAAGAATGGGCAACAGCACAGCTTCAACAACGTGATTGTCGATGTGATCAACATTCCAGAGCTGTTTGGCTTTGCGCCCAAGAGCGGATCTGTTACCTTGCTTCGAGAGAGAGTGCAGATCAACAACACGGCAACCCCAGTGTCCGTGGATGTGACTGGGAAGAACTTTCCGCCATTCCGAGGTATCCTGTGCCGATTTGGCTCGCTGCTCTCCAGTGGGACTTTTCAGAGCGTGAGCAACATCCGGTGTCTAGTTCCACCGTCATCCGTGCCGAGAGTTGTACCCGTCTCCGTATCATTCAATGCGCGGGACTTCATCGAGAGTCCCGGAAGGTTCGAGTACTTGGACACTTTTTACATTCGCCAAGTGATCCCGTCGAACGGTCCGGTTTCTGGGGGAACTCTAGTGCGCATCCAAGGAGGTGATTTCGATCCAAATGACAACATCACGTGCTATTTCGGCTCAAGCGCAAGCTCAGGGTACGCGGTCTTGGTTTCTTCAAGCGAGATCACATGCGTCACGCCTCGCATGAAAAGCGCTTTGGAGCTCGTGGAAGTTCGTATTCAGTCTAATGCGCGCGGAGTTTCTGGGAGTCTACGGAACGCTTTCCAAGTCACAAAGCAACCAGTGATAACGTCCGTGAGACCGCTCGCTGCGATTGAGAAGATGGAGACGCTGTTCGATGTCTACGGACTGGGCTTTTGGCGCTCTGCTACACTGAAGTGCGCTTTCCAGGCAAGTGATACCGGCGACATGCCAGACAAGAGCAACTCCTCAGTAGTTGTATTCAGTCGAGCGACCTGGATTTCTGCGATTCACGTCAAGTGCCTGGCGCCTGCAACCATTTTCGCCAACAGAAGAGTCCGCGTGGGCGTCACAAACAACGACGTGGACCTCGTCTTTGCTGAAAACACACAGACGAGCGCCTTCGTCACACAGTTCGATATTTCAAGCATCTATCCTCCGTTTGGCAAGTCCAGCGGCGGCACCAAAGTCACCATCAGGGGCAAACCGTTCAACATGGACCAAGATCAACGAGTCTGGTGCCGATTCGGAAGAGTGCCGAAGTTGGCGATCGGGCAACTAGTTTCTCCAAATGAACTGGTTTGCTACTCGCCACGCTACGAGCAATTCGTCAACACAGTGGGTGCTACTGCCGTTGAGTTGGCTCTTTCCGTGAATGGGAAAGATTTTTTGCCAATTCAGCAGACGTTCACGTTCATGGAAGCGCCCCAAGTACTCAAGATCAGTCCAACGCGAGGAGACGTAGGGGGGTCGACCACGATCAAAGTGGTTGGAGAAAATTTCGTTTCGCATGGCATGGCGTGGTGTCGACTTGGAAACGTTGAAGTTCGCGCAATGGTGCTCTCGAGCACCGAGTTATCGTGCATCACGCCTCGAAATGCGTTTGCAGAAGCTGCTGTCGTCCAAGTCTCGATGAACGATGGCGTCGACTACTCAGCGAACGACGTTGTGTTCACGTACCACCGGACGCCTCACTTCCGTCGCGTCACCCCGATCGCTGGCCCTTCAAGCGGCGGCACTCTCCTTACGATTCAAGGACTCAATTTCTACAATTCCAAGTTCATCAAGTGCTGCTTTGGGGATCGCTTCCACTGCTCACGCGGATGGCTCGTAACGAAAACGCAGATCAAGTGCACGGCACCGGCAGCATCGGGACTGATCGAGTCATCTTCGGGTTCCCTTTTGGTTCCGTTGATGGTGACTCTGAACGATCAAGATTTTTTCAACGTTGACAAAGCGTTTGAGTATACGCTGGACGCAATCATCGAAGAGATCAGTCCGATGCTTGGAGATGCTTCAGGTGGGACAGTCGTCCACGTCATGGGGCGGAACTTTCGATACTCGAACGCTCTGGCATGCCGATTCGGGAACATCGCTGTTCCTGGGACGTTTGTAAACGAGTCGGCGATCACTTGTGATGCTCCAGCTCATGATCCAGGGAACAGCACCGTCAGCGTGACCTTAAATGGTCAGGACTTTGCGTCCTCGAACATTGATTTCGCATTTGTAGTTGTGCCAACAGTCTATTCGGTGTCGTCTGCAGGTGGCCCGTCTAAGAGCACGCGAGCTTTGCAAGTCGTTGGCTCTGGATTTGACAATGCGAGCGCGATCACGTGCCAGTTTCAGCACGGCGACGGCAATGTGGACAGTGTCACTGCGGAGTACGTGTCGTCCGAAATGATAGCCTGCAACGCTTCTGAGGTTGCCAGCACTGGGAGTGTTGGGGTTCTCGTCTCTGTCAATGGCGTCGCGAGCAGCAGAGAGAACGTTGTCAACTTTACGTTCTTTCAAGATCTGGCCATCTACAGCGTCGAGCCCTTGCTTGGAGTTGTTGACGGAGGAACCAGGTTGAACGTACTGGGCAACGGCTTTGCGCCTGCATCCAACCTGCAGTGTTGCTTTGAGCAAACCTCACAGAATTTTAGAGCGTGTGAGGCTGCAGACTTTGTCAGCAACACGGAGATCCGCTGTGTGACGCCACGCTTAGGAGAAACGGGAATTGCGATGCTCAGTGTGCAGTCCAACAACGTCGCAGTCATCACAAAGACGATTGCGTTTCAAGTGCACAATCTAGTCATGCTGACACGTGTCAGCCCAGCTCGTGGCGGATTCAGAGGAGGCACCGTGGTTCAAGTCGAAGGCTGGAAGTTCATGCTCACCCCACAACTTTCGTGCTGTTTCGGCGATGACGAGCGCGTGCCTGCGACTTTTGTGAACGAGTCGTTGATAGAATGCGCTACCCCATTCTACGGATATCAAAGTGCTGCAGTGCAAGTGAGCTTCAACGGTCAAGATTGCTACAACGGCGCAGAGGATCCGCTCATTTTTACCTTTGACATGCCAGCGACCGTGACGCGAGTCTCGCCGAGAAGTGGGACGCAACTTGGAGGCACGTTGGTTACAGTGGATGGCTCCAACTTTGTGCAGAACAGCTCGGTCTGCTACTTTGGACAGACCAAGGCACCAATTTCGAGAGTTGTCACACCTTCACGCATGGAGTGCGTCGCGCCATCAGTGCTAACAGTGGACCAGCAATGCGTCACAGTTACCAACAACGGAGTCGATTTCTCAAGAGATTTGGTGTTCTTTGGTTACGTTGACGCAGAGATAGTGCTGGCGATTTCCCCGGCTCGAGTTCCTTCAATTAATGGCGGGATGGTGTCGCTGACCGTGGGGAACGTTGCGAATAGCGCAAACCTGAGCTGCTTCTTTGACGAGACACGAGTGCAAGCGGTTTTCACTTCCCCCAACAATGTGCTCTGCTCTATTCCGCGCCTAGAGCCAGGAATCAAGAGAGTCTTTGTATCGAATGACGGCATCTTGAAATCGCGCGAGTTCGCTGCGCTGGAAGTGATTAACCCGCCGACAATCGCGATTGTGAGTCTAACGGAAGGGTATGTAACGGGTGGCGCTATCGTGGCGATAGAAGGCTCGAGACTCGACCTCATTTCCCACTGTCGCTTTGGGAGTACCCAAGTGGTAGCGAGGGTACTCAGTCCATATCGCGTGGAGTGCATTTCGCCACCGCAGAGAGTGGAAGGTGTTGTTTCACTTCAGCTAATGAGTGACGGCGCCGAACTCCTGGCAGATACGTTGGAGTTCAAGTACACCAACATTGTCAACCGTGTGCGCCGAATGCTACGAGAAGACGGTGACGAAGACGCCGCTACAGTGCCAGTCATTACGTCCATCTACCCACAAGCAGCACCAGCAACAGGCGGGACCCACATCGTCGTCCGGGGATTCAATTTCCAGAACTCTCAAGAGCTGGTATGCCGCTTTGGAACAACGATCGTCAGCGTGAGATTCCACTCTTCCGAGCAGATCGTGTGCGTATCGCCACGTCTGGCGCCGCAAACGTACCGATTCCAAGTCTCAAACAATAACGGCAAAGACCAAACGAATGGCAAGACAAGTATCAGAATTTACACGGACGCGTACGTGCAGTTGATCACGCCAGCGCATGGCCCGCACACGGGTGGAACTTCTGTCACAGTCTATGGGATGCATTTTGCGCACACTGCAAATCTCAAGTGCCGTTTCGGGGACGAGAGTGTCCAGGTTGTGAAGTTCGTATCGCCAAACGAAGTTGTATGTGTGGCTCCGGCTCAAAAGGGCACTGCGAGCGTCGTGCGCGTGAGTGTCACTGCGAACAACGACACGTTCACCCCGAACCCAGTTTTCTTCACGTACACGATCGTGGGCAATGTTGTCTCGGTCATTCCTCAGTACGGACCTGTCAGTGGCGGGACAGTGTTGCTCGTGCGAGCGTACAACCTCGAGATCAACGACGGAGGCAAGGTCTTCTGCCGGATCGCGGGTGCTGCCATTGCAGGTGAGCTTCTCAGCTCCACTCTTGCGAGATGCGTGACCCCTCGCGTGCAAACGTCTGGGAAGTATGCAGTGGAAGTGAGCGTGAACGGTCAGGATTATACCAACTCCCGCACCATGTTTGAGTACATCAGCGACATTCAGATCGACCGCATCGCCCCAAACCTCGGGCCATCGCTCGACGCCGACACAGTGATTACAGTGTATGGCTCGGGCTTTATCAACACGGTCGAGCTCTCGTGCTACTTTGACTCAGTGCGAGCTCCAGCGGCTTGGGTCAGCCCCTTTGAAATCGTGTGCGCAACTCCAAAGCAATTACCCCACGTGGCTACGCTTCGAATTTCCAACAACGGGTTGGACAAGTCGACTAGCTCTGCTCGGTACTTGTACCACAAGGACATCGCACTCTCGAGAGTCGCTCCAAGTAGAGGGCTCATCGAAGGTGGAACGCCAGTATTCTTCAAAGGACGGAACTTTCTCAACCACACGCTGATATCCTGTCGCTTTGGTGAGCAGCTCGTGCCAGCGCAGTATCTGTCGGATTCACTCCTCAACTGTGTCGCTCCTCGGCAATTGACCAATTTGCTCCGTACGGGAGGCCGCGTGTCTGTCGAAGTGTCCAGCAACCGTGTGGACTTCACGAAGAGCGGGCTCACATTCACATACTTCCAGCGCTGTCCAGCGTCTCGGTGTTGCTCGAGCGGGAACATTTTGCCGTGTCCGAATGGAACCATCAGTGAGGACCACGGCTCGGGGAACTTTACGCTTTGCCCGCCTGGAACGTTCCAGCCTCGACAGTCTCAAGCGGCGTGCTTGAAATGTCCCGTGGGCTTCTTCTGCCCCGACTTTGGTCTCTTCAAGCCGACCCTGTGTCGAGCAGGGATGGTTTGCGACACCCACGGATTGCAGGTGCCAGTGAAGAGCTGTCCGTCGGGCCACTACTGCCGCAAGGGAACGAAAACAGCGAATGCCTCGGACTTCACGACGAACCCCGAGTACGCGATCGACAAGGAGACCTGGCAGGCGACCTTTCTTGATACAAAGCGAGCCTGGGCTCTCGTCCCACGCATTGCACCAGCTATTGGAAGCCGTCGAATCGAGCATCCGCCAAATGAAACCAGCTGCGACTATCGGCTCTGCGTGGAGAACAGCACGGTGCTGTTAGCCGAACGGCCGTACTCGTGTCCCGTGGGGACCTTCTGCAAACGCGGCGTTGCGGCTCAGCAGCTCCAGCCAAAGAACTTCAGCAGCCCGCAGAAATGCTTCCGGGGATTTTTCTGTCCGCGCGGATCGTCTACCCCGGAAGGACAAGGGCCGTGTCCAACTGGACATTACTGTCCAACAGATGTGGACGCTATCGCGTGTCCAGCTGGTCAGTACTGTCCGGGGGTGGGCAACATCCGACCGAGAGATTGCTACCCGGGTACGTACAACCCTGTGGTGAAGCAGTCGAACTGCACGCTGTGCCCGACTGGGTACATCTGTCCGCAGTGGAAGATGCTCGCTCCGGTGCTGTGCCCCGCTGGGTTCGTGTGCATCTCCACGGGGCTGTCCTCGCCGGCGCTGCTGTGCCCACCTGGGTACATTTGCTCACTGGGCACACGCACTTTGGATCCGTCCGACATCAATCCGTATCGACCACTCCCATGCCCCAAAGGGACGTACTGCCTGGGAGGCGTTGCGCACAATTCCACAGTCGAGTGGCTGCCAAACCAGGAGGCAGGAGCTGTCGCACCGCAAACCTGCACAGAGGGTACTTTCTGTAACGAAGCAACCAGAAGCCTGTCCGGCACCGCAGTCTGCTTCTCGGGCCATTACTGCCCTCCAGGGTCCAGCATCCCAACCCAAGCACCAGTCGGGAGCTTCTCTGGATCGACGGGAACTGTCGCGTCAACGCTTTGCTTCCCTGGAACGTACACCCCACTCAAAGCGACTGTCGTGTGCGAGGTCTGTCCTGCCGGACACAGTTGCCCAGGGTATGGGACGTACATTCCGTCACTGTGTCCGAAAGGGTTCTATCGCTCTCTCGCAGACAGCATCACTTGCCGTCCATGCCCAGAGGGTACATGGACCCACAGCACGGGCGTTACGGACATCTCGCTCTGCGAGATCTGTCCTGCAGGACGGGTCTGTGGTAGCTCCTCGATGTCGACATTGTCCTCCAGTCTGCCGTGTGCAGCAGGGTACGTCTGTGGGGAAGGCACAAATCGACAAAGGCAGTTTGACCATTTGTGTCCGGGCGGCCACTACTGCTACTCGGCGACGACGATCGACAAGCAGTACTCCAACGTGTGCGAAAACGGCTACGCGTGCATCCGCGGCACTAAGTACCAGGAGAAGAACAAGAACAAGTGTCTGGACGGCAAGTTCTGTCCGATCGGGACTGCCAACATGACGAGCATTTACGTCCAGTGCCCAAAGAACACGTGGACGGGCTTGGGGAAAGACGAGGTGCTCGACTGTGCGATTCGCCCCGTGCCGATTTGCGACAAGCTCGCGACGAAACAGTACTACCCAAAGTTCAGCTACGCGTTCCAGGGCTCACAGATCAGCTTCGACTCGACAGTCGAGACTGACCGCACTGGTGAAGTCGAGGTCGTGCAGGTGGTGCACCCCGTGAATGAGTCGGCCTCGGTGCCATTCTGGTCAAACGACACAATCGACGCGATCAGGACGTGCCCATCTGTCGGGGGCATCGATGGCGGGGTGCTACTTACTGTAATCGGTCGCAACTTCCAAGACACTGGCCGCCTTGTGTGTAGTTTCCAGATCCAAGACTACGGTCACGCGCTCACGTCGCCCGCGATCTACGTCAACAGCACGCGGGTGCGCTGTCGAGTGCCACCGTACAGTGGGGACGCATCGGCGAGCGACTTCAGTCAGGACATCGAGGTGCGGGTCTCCAACTATGGCGTGTGGTTCTCCACGACGGCTGCAACATTCACATTTGTGACGAGCACAGCGCTCAATGCTCGTGGTAGCATGAATACGCTGGTCTCACAGTGCATGGTGGGAAAATACGACGAAGAAGGGTTCCGAGAAGACGACAAGGCGTGGTTTGCGGTACGCGGGCTCTCGAAGGCCAAGCTGTCGTTCGATTTCCGCCACATCCCGGCCGATATGGTGTACGATGAGCACTACAAAATCGCGCTTTTTATAAAGAACAGTACGTGCGAGTCCCAGAGCTGTGACGCACGCAGGGTACTGCGACCGAGCGGCTCGGACATCGAGACGACGCCGTGCAAGTTGCCCGTCGAGCTGCCAAAGTGGTTCATGTCGACCGACGTGGACAAGCACGACCTGCTCAACATCACGTTGCTCGCGCTCGAGGACGTGATCGTCAAGGTCGAGGTGCACATCATGTACGGGCTGTACGCGTCAACGGCGCCGTTCTTTGTAAACTCGACCACGGTGCAGATCAAGACCCCCGTGCGCAGCAACGTGACACAGGGCGTGGACGCTGACTCGCGACCGCTTTCGCGCACGATCTCGTACGAAGAAGCGCTGATCCCGCGCGACTACACGTTTGTGGTCGTGTATTTCGGAGCTGACGGCGACTACACGTCGTCGCCATTGAACCTGCCGCCAAAGTACCAGGACTTTGAGCGCGGACGCGTGCTGCTATCGCACAACGTGAGCAACGACAGCAGCACGCGCATCCCGCTCATCGTGGACGCGTACGCAGACGTGAAGCCGAGCGCTTCGTACTGGGTTATGCCTTACGGCTCGACCGACTTGACCCACCAAATGGTGCTCAAGTACCGCGAGACATTCCAGGAGATGCACCCGGACCCGACCGACCCGACTGGCACGCAGTACGTGTTCCAGTTCGACAAGCTCCTGCTTTCGTACTTGCCGTTCTTCTCGAACTGCATGGAGTACGACTCATACATCCCAATCTTTGACCTGTTCGAGAGCGAGTCCTGCCAATTGCCTGAGATGACCTCGGAGCAAGAGAGCTACGGCCGCAATTGGTGGCGTCGCAAGTTTCCTCCACTGCCGAACCAGGACGATATCCGATACGTGGGGCCGCTCGATGTTGGCAGTGAGCCTACCGCGGACATTTGCATGATGGACCTGCAGTGCCACTACGAGGAAGACCTTGCGAATGCCGACGTGACACCGAGGTGGTTTGAGCAGTCGCAGGACACCGCACTGTTCTACATCTTGCGCGAGCCGACGACAATGGCCAACTACTTCCGCGGCGGCAACTACTACGACGAGGTCTACGACGCGAAGGGTAGCGACTATTTCATCCCCGTGACGGTCGACAACAGTGCGTCGATGAATCTCGAAGGGGATTGCTCGACCCTCTGCTTCCCGCGGTCCGTCACGCTCGATGTTGCGTACTACCAGCTTGACAACAACGTCAAGCGGGTGATCAAGGCGCAGTTGATCCTCGCCGAGTACGACCGCGACGCGAGCACGACGGGCTACAAGTTCAGTGTGAATCTCCATCCGCTGGACTACTACCAGCTGATCATCCAGTTTGCGTTCGAGCGGCAGGTGTACGTCATGCTGTTCTTCGTGCTCGGCAGTGTGATGACCGTCGCGGCGTTCATTTTCTGGTTCGTGGTGCGCGTCACGACGTTCCTGGAATCCCCGCCGCGCTTCCGCTTCTACGCGGTGTTTGCGCTCATCGCACCGCCACCGTCAGTGGGTGTTGCGCTCGCAACCGTACCGATCCTCTCGGTCGTCTGCTGCTTCTACATGCTCCTCAACGGCGACAAATACTACGCAACGACAAGCGCGAGCGGCTACTGGCTGCTCGACAACATCTATAAACACTTCATGGACAGCAAGATCGACCCGGACGAGGTTGCAGCGACGCGGAAGGGCCGCATTGGCTTCTCGTTCCTCGCGTGCAGCCTGTACCTGATCACTCTAGGCGCCAAGATCTTTCTGCCAAAGCCCATTGCGATCTCCGAGAAGATCATCGCCGAGAAGAACGACGACGAAGCCCGCGAGCGCAGCATCTGGTGGCCGACGCAGTGGAAGCGCGCTAACATGATGCTCACGTCGATCCTGCTGGGGCTCTTCCTCTGTCTCATGCTTGAGTTCTCGTTCTGGAGCTCGTTTGGGGACTACATGTTCTACGTGATCGTACTGACCGAGGTCGTGAACGCCCAAGTCGAAGGCTGGATCGAAGGTCGACTCAAAGAGGCGCTGCTCATTGCTCCGCTTGTCTCGGCGCTGAATCTCGTCGGCGGGCTCATGACGTTTGGCGCGACGGACTTTGGGGACTTTGTGATGGGCAACACGCTGGATTTTGGCATGATGCTGCTCATGCGCGTGTACGCTGACACGGCTTTAGAAGCGATTGGGGAGTTCATCTCGGGGATCTTTGGGTACTGCTTTGAGAAGCTCAAGGCTGTTGCGATGGTACTGCTCGCGCTCTTCCGCAGCTTCAGTCGCTCGACTGTGGTCGCTGCAGCCCCAGCTGCTGATGCCACCGTCAGACCAGAAGATCTGAAGAAGAAGAAAGAGGAGGAGAAGAAGAAGAAGGGGGAGGCCGAGAAAGAGGAAGAAGGCGCGACGGTCGAGCCGATCATCGACTTCTACGTTGACGCGTCCATGGAGCGCCTCGCGCTGTTCTACCAGCCGATCCTGATCCTGCTCATGATGTACTTTCGCGAAGAGCTCATGCTGCCGATCATCTACAACATCCGCGAGAAGGACATGGAGATCTATCTGTGGTACTCGCTCATCATCCTATTCTTCCAGCTCGTGGTCGAAGTGTTTGTGCTCAACGTCGTCGAGCTCTTTCAAGGCTGGAAGCTCTATGACTACCTGGTCTACTGCCGCTACCGGTTTCTGCAGCGCGAGCAGCGCTGGAAAGGGCTCGAGCCGAACCTGGACGAGTGCATCGAAGAGAACCTGCGCACGCTCGACCAGATGTGCTTTTCATCGCAGTTCTTCATGATGTGCACGGTGCACATCACGGGCATCGTGTTCTTCGTCGTCGCGATCGAGATCATGGCGCGCGCCGAGTACAATCTCTTTGGCGACCCGGCGATGCCGATTCTGCTCGCGTTTGTGCTCAGCTGCGCGCTGTTTGTGCATAAACTAGTCATGTTCCTCGCCGTCCGCTTTGAAGTCTGGAAGATCAAGCACGAGAACACGGCGTGGCTCGCGCCACCGGACGACGACGACGAGTTTGGTGTGCCCAGGTGGGACGAGCTCGAGAAAATCAAAGGCGCGTCCCACGAAGCGTACCTGATGAACCAGCGCATCACGTCCGAGACGTTCCGCTTCAAGTTCCTCAACTACAACCGGTCGTGGATCGTGAACCAGCTGCCGTCGATCCTCACGCCGCGTACGCTTCGTCGCGCACGACCGTACTTGCTCTCGCAGTTTGCCAAGATCCTCGACAGCCTGAATCCGGCGATCTCGGACGACGACGAAGACAAGGATGGTGACGGACGCCCACGGTTCGGGCCAGTGACTCTCTCGGCGTCGTCGCGCACGATCATCCGGCTCTGGCTCGCGCGCGCGCGGCGCATCCAGCGGCTCAAGTCGGTCGTGCAGCCACTCATCCAGCAGGCGCGCAAGAGTGAGTGCGAGATGTGCCTCAGCCGCCGGCAGCTGCAGGTGGAGCTCGCGATCCCGATCGAAGTGCTCGGCGACAAATTTGAGAGCCTCTCGCTCGCCGAAGAGTTCGACGTTGCCGGGTGGAAGGAGTTCTTCGCCAAGCACGAGAAGTTCAAGACGCTCTGTCTCAACTGCGTCGTGCACCTCAAGACGACCGAGTCTGAGGCAAGGAAGCGAGGCTTTGGAGGAGGTGACGGCGGGTACGACGGCGAGGGCTTTGGCGGTGGTTACTATGGAAGCGTGCAGCTCAACGCCGCGTCCTACGCACTTATGCAGAAGTGGTATCGGAAAGCACAGGACCGCGTGTTTGGCAAGAACGGCCGGCGGCGCAACCAAGTGGACGTGAGCGACGATGAGGAAGAGGCCATGGCGCACCACTTTGAGTGGACCAAAAAGCCTGTGGCGCTGAACGCGGCGTCCACGGCGCTCGCGCGCAAGTGGCTCATGACTGCACGCCATAGTCTGCGCGAGTCCGGTCGAGGACGAATTATGACGCTGCCGGAGAACCTGAGCGCGCTGCGCCCCGGGATGCGCTTTGGCGGCGGCGCGACGCCGATCCCCAAGCCCGCGATGAAGATGGGTGCAGCTGGCGGCGAGCTGGTCAAGATGTCCAAGATGCGGCGAAAGTAGATGAGACCAGGTAGATAGACTATGGTGGTGAGTTTGGTGTGCGCTCTGTGTATTTCGTAAGGACAAAAATGGACAATATAATAGGCTCTCCTCTCTCTCCCTGTCTTCTGAGTGCAAGCATGGTCTTACGGTTATTCTCTATGTGACCTTCTTGGACAAGTTCTTGAAGCCGATGCCGAGGCATGAGAGGAAGACGGTCTTGGTCGCCGGATCGGGCTTGATCTTGAACGTGATGCCGAAGAAGTCTCGCAGGTGGCGCAGGTACTGGATCCTACGAGTAAGTACAAGAGTAGCAAAAGCAGAAGCAAGAGGTTAGCTAGGTGATGAACGTGCTGGCTGGGAGAACAAAAGACGCCTGGGTAGTACGTACGTGTAGGGCGTGAGTTTGCCGAAGCGCACTTTCGAGACGTCCTCGGGCGAGAGCGCCATGTAGAGCAGCACGAGCGCCTGGTTGGCCGTGTCCACGCAGCCACCCTTGCTGATCTCTTCGCAGAGTAGGCTGGAAGCCAGCGACGCGACGTCCTCGGGGAGGTTCCCGCCCGTCGCGGCGGCTTCCGCGCCAAGGTACACGCCCGTCGTGGTCTCGGCCACGAGCGAGAGCGCGAAGCCGGGTGACTGGCCCGACTCGGCGCCCTTGTAGTGGTCCGAGTAGATGTACACGTCCGGCAGCAGCTTGTTGAACAGCCCGCGACTCGTCTCCACGATGCGGTTCGACGTCTGCGGCGACACGCGCGTTGAGTACGCCACGCCACTACAGGAGAACAGACAAATAGACGCAGTCATGATGGTTAGCATTGCAGCGTATTAGAGGCAGCCTGACATGCAATGCGAAAATGGCGGCGTACCGTATTCTCTTGATGAAGCCTTCTTCCACGAGGTGGATCGAGCGCAGCTGACGCACGAGCGGGCAGACGAAGATCACCTCGCCGCCGCCAAGTGGAGGCGCACCGCGCTTCTTGACCTTGAAGTCGAGCCCTTCGTCCAGCCCAAAGTGCTTCATGAGCGGCAGCGTCGTGGCCTTGAACGCGTCCACCGACACGTCCACGTTGTCGTTCGTGATGCCGCGCAGCACGGCGTGCAGCGGGAGCTTGCCAAAGGGCGCGAGCGCGGCCAGCGCCTCGAGGAACCAGCCGATCGAGCGCTTGACGCCACAGTCGTGCTCGATGCGACCGCCCACGATGAAGCCCGGCGAGTACTTGAGCTTCGTACCAGTCTCGTTGATCTCAATCTGGCTGCCGTTCGTGATGCGGTCTAGCAAGCGCAGGAAGTTGGCCTCAAAGTCCGTGAGCCCCGGCTCCTCGTCCTCGGAGCGGATCTCCTCGATGCAAATCGGGCGGCCGCTCAGCGTCGCGCAGACTAGGCGCTGGCGGAAGTGCGAGCAGCCCTGCACGCGCAGCATGGAGCCCTGGCGCTGCGTCTTCTTCACGCTCGTCTTAGTCGCCTGCTGCACCATTCTGTTCTATTGTGTAGCTAGTAGCGTCCTGTGCAGTGGTGCGTGCGCAGCAGCCGTGGAGCAATTGCGCGGCGCTTGGCGTTCACGGCGGCGTTGGCTTTTGATGAGCTGCTGGCGGTTGGTTGATTTGGTTGGTGTGTTACGTCTGAGCAGTACCGTCAGATAGCATATTAGTGGGCTTTTCATTTGCATTCCCTCTCAAAAGCGATTGATAGTGACGAAAATGAGGAATATTTATTCAAATAGAAGACTCGGGATTACATTCGTACTTATCAGGAGTGTATTTCCGGGTACGTTGTCACAGGGATTTGTGGTCAAACCTGCCACCTACCAGCTCCGAAAAAACAGAACCTTGAAGGGATGCTGAGCCCCAGGCTGGTCAAGATCATCAGTGGCCCCCGCTGAACCCACTGAAGCGACCCCCCTCACGCACGTATCCAGCACAGCCTCATTTTGGCTGGAGGCCGTGATTATGCTCTACAAGCAATTCGCCCTTCTTCTGATATGCATCAGCCTTTCCCTCTCTTTTCCCTTCGCTTCGCTCACTCCCGTTCCTCCGTTGCAGTCACACGCGGACGAATGAATCGTCAATGAGCAGCAGGACGCATACGTTGCACTTGGTTCGCACGCGAGGGTGGTTGGTGCGATTGACACGCTCATTCCCCATACTGCTGGCTGACTGGATTCCGCATCTACTTTGATATATTTACATGGCGCTGCTTGTATCGTAGCACACGCTCATCATGTGCAGGGATCCCATGGACATCACATTGATGCATGGCTTGGGTTATCACGAAACCAAGTAGCCCGTCGTCCGTTACAAAAGCGAGATGATGAAAGGGTGTCACGTGCCCCTCATGCAACGCGCGACTCGCTGGACGAAGCGGACGGTCGCGAGCTCCATAAACACTTCTGACGTTGCGTTGGACAAGGACGAATCAATCATACACCCACTGCGCTGGCCATTCGCGGTGTTAACGTTTGTCGAGGATGCGGTTATTTCCAGTTGCTTCATTTATTGTTCATTTCCAGCACCACCTTCGCATGTGCGCCGGGACCTGCCGCAGCATCCCAGTTTTAATCCCTCTTCAGAAAGCCCTCCGACCGTGTGACTTGCGCGCTTCCAACCATTTCCATGAGAGGTTTCATTTCCAGCAACCGCTAACCAGCGACTCTCGTGGCCACCGCCCACCTACCCACCCGCCTGCTCCTTAGTGGGTTGCTCCTGCGATCTTAGACCGTTACGACCCGCCTCTCAGCGCCTCTGCGAACCAAACTGGAAGAGCGAGCAGATCGGACTCGACGCGCTGGCGACGCAGGCGGTCGCCGGCTGGCTGCTGCGTGATTGCGCCGCTCCTCCTCCGCCACATTCCTGTACTTGCATCGCTCCAGCTCACGCACGATACAGTACGCAAAGCTTTCGCATCCAGTCTGCCAGTTAACGAACGCATCCGGTCTGTCGCTCGCGTTCGTGTCGCCCTTCCTCTCCTCGGCGCTCATTTCTCTGTGACCACTTCTAATTCCCTCACCTCGCCCCGCTCTGCTGCTTGCGCTTCACGCGGCGCGCGGTGCGTTTCTGGTGTTGCAGGCCTTCTCAAAGCCCAGTAGGCTCTCCCAAGTGTTTCTCTTTCGAAGCGTTCTTCTCATTCGTCTGCTGCTCATAGTTAAATCTTCGGCGCGATGAACAAGATCCCGATTGTCAAACCGCAGCTCGCGCACGCCAAGACGAGCTCGTCGCGCGGCGCGAGCCTCATCAGCAGCCCCAAGGACAAGGCAAAGGACGATTTCGCTAAGAGCAGCAAGGCTCCCTCCGCAGATGTCGAGTCCGCTTCGCTTGGTGCCAGCAACAACAATATCAGCCATGAGGCGACAACCAGACAGCGCAAGAAGAGCGTCGACCAGCAAAACGAGGACACAGACGAGGCCGAGCCGCTGGTCGACCAGGTAGAGAAGTTCCATCCGGAGCTATTGCCGCTGCTGCACCCCAACAGTTTGCCGGAACAGCAGCACCACTGGCAGGTAAGGGTCTCCGGTATCTTCAAAGGTCCACTCTCCATTCATAAGATGACCTATTTGAATATGTATCCCCATGTAGCTCGACAATGTGTTTGACGCCGTAAAGCTGAGCCATTTCCTGCAAGACCGACTGCTCTGCCTGCCGGAACTCAACCGCAACTCGCCCTGCTACAGCGCGCGCAGCATCGTGCTGCTCTACACGAAGATCAAGTACCTGGAGACCTTCCCGCCGGCGCAGATCGCAACGTACGCGGCCCGCGGTGACCACGAGTACGATGAAGTGCGCCTGCTGCACCAGCTTAAGAGTGTGTCGTCGAATGCCGAGATGGTCTCGCGCCTCGCGGCACTACTGCACATCCCGTGCCACGGCGACATGTGGAACGAGATCATCAAGTTCGTCGCGTGCGCGCTGCCGTTCGCCGAGCAGACCGAGTCGCTGCTCATCCGCGGCTCGGACGAGCGCTCCGTGGTCTGCCCAACGTCCAAGACGAACAAGTACAACGGCTCGACGATCCCCGCCGCGCCGTCCGCATCCTCACAGCATATCGCGCGCGCAAGCTGCACGTGCTCGAGCATCCCGCTCGAGGGCTTCCAGCGCTGCGAGAAGCTCCGCCAGGAGCTGCTGCTCAACTCGCTCTCGATCAACCCGAACTCGCAGTCCGCGACCGAGTTCTTCGACACCAAGATGACTGACGTGCGTCACCGCATCGCCGCGAGCTTGGGGGTCGGCGACCTCGTCCACGACGACACAATCCGCGTACTGCTCACACCCTCGGGCACGGATGCGGAGCTGCTCGCGACGTCTGCAGCGCTCGCTCGCGTGTTCTCCGGACTGGAACTGCTCGGCGGCACGCGCAAGGTCACGAGCATCATCTCGGCGCAGGGTGAGATCGGCCGTGGCTCCGCGAGCGCCTCAGGCGGCAAGCACTTCAGCGAGCTCACGCCGAGCGGCGAGCCCGCGACCCGCGATGAGCCGCTGCGCCAGTACCCGAGCGAGCTTGTGGAGGTGATCGAGCTCACGGGCCGCGATGACGACGGCCACATCAAGTGCATCGACGACCACGTGACGCAGCTGGTGACGCAGCTGCTGGCCGACCCGAACGGCTCGAACGTCGTGCTGCTGCACGTGGTCATGGGCTCCAAGACGGGTTTCAACTCGCCGTCTATGGCGGTCACCGATGCGTTGTCGACATTGTACCCGAACCGCCTACTCGTGGTCGTCGACGCGTGCCAGATGCGCGTGAGCCTGAAAGCGTTCCGGGAGTTTGCGAGCCGCGGGTATATCACGCTCGTCACGGGCTCCAAGTTCTTTGGCGGCGCGCCGTTCTGCGGCGCCGTGCTCATGCCGACCCGCTGCGTGTACGAGATGGAGACGACCGCCGTGGAGGAGTACGCGGAGCTCTGCCACCCGCTGGGGCTCGAGGACTACTTCTCGAAATACGACTTCCCGGACTGCATGAAGCACGTGCGCGCGCGCATGGGCGCGTTCCTCAACGTCGGGCTGCTGCTGCGCTGGGAGAGCGCACTCTGCAACATGGAGCCGTATGCGCGCATCCCCGAGCAGAGCGTCGAGACCATCTGCAGCATGTACGTGGCCGCCACCAAGCACCAGCTGCGCAGCACGCACTGGCGCGCGCTCGTCCACGTGCTGGAAGCCGAAGATGGTTCTGCTGAACCAACCAATGAGCGCCATCCAAGTGCGTCACCATCACTCATGCGTGTCACGCGTGACACTAGTGCGCCCATCCCCACCACCACAACAAGCGCAAGTTCAACAAGTGGCCACAACACAAACCCAACAAGCACAACAGCAAGCACAACAGCAAGCACAAGCGCAACAACTTGCCCAACAAGCACAAGCGCAAGCACTGGCACTAGCAGCAAGATCATCACGCCGATGGACAGCATCGTGTCGTTCAAGGTGTTCGATGAGCGCCGTCAGGAGCACCTGGACGCGGCGCGCATGCGCGACCTGCACACGCTACTCTCCAAGGACCTCTCGCACGTGCTCCCGGACGACGCTGTGGCCAAGAGCAAGTGCTTGTTGGGCCAGCCCGTGCAGCTCGGCAAGCAGCACGGCGCTGTGCTGCGCATCGCGCTCGGCGCCGACATGGTCAACGTCGTATACTACCGCGGCCTTCGTGAAGGCATGCGCGCCGTGGTGGACGAGTATGTCAAGGAGGACGAGGTCGTGCTGCAGAAAATCGCGCTCATCGTGCGCAACTGGGAGCTACTGCGCCAGCAGTACATCGAGGAGCGCGTCGTGCAGCCGCTGCTCGAGCTGCCCAAGCCGCTCAGCGACTGGAACTTCAGTGTCAAGAAGACGCAGATCGCGCGCGTGGTACGCAAGATGTGCGAAGACGGGATTGTTGGCTCATTGGCGCAGGTCCAGCAGCGCCAGCAGCAATACCTGCGAGACGGCGACGACTCGAGCAAGCTCGCGGTGGTCTACGACCTGGACGCGATCGACATGGCGTTCCAGGCGCTGCTCACGTCGTTTCCGTCGCACTTTGAGCACCGGTTCGCGATGAAGTCGTGTCCTTTGGCGTTCTTCATCAAGCGCGCGATCGAGAATGACGTCGGGCTTGAGTGCGCGTCGATCATCGAGGTGCAGCACGCGCTGCGGCTCGGCTGTGCGCCGTCCAAGATCGTGTTCGACAGTCCGTGTAAGACCCGGCGCGACATCGCGTTCGCGATCAACGCCGGCGTGGAAGTGAACGCCGACAACTTTGACGAGCTGCAGATCATCCGCGAGCACGCCGAGGAGCTCTTCCAGTCGAACTTTCCCGAGTGCACACCGCGGTTCGCGGGCCACTTGCCGCGTATCGGGCTGCGCGTGAACCCGCTGCTCGGCGCTGGCAGCAACGAGGTGCTGAGCGTCTCGACCGTGCACTCCAAGTTTGGCGTGCCGCTCACGCAGGCGAACCGCGCCAAGATCATCGAGTTCTTCCGGGAAAATCCGTGGATGACGGGGCTGCACTGTCACGTGGGCTCACAGGGCTGCACGCTTGAGATGCTCGCACGCGGCGGGGCGATCATCAGCGACCTCGCGAACGAGATCGACGCCGCGGCGGGCGTGAGCCGCGTCAAGGTGCTCAACATCGGCGGCGGACTGCCGTCCAACTACGAGAACGACGATGTCGCGCCGACATTCGCCGAGTACGTCGACGTGCTGCGCACGAACGCGCCGCGCCTGTTTGCTCGGAATGGCCGCACGATCCTCACGGAGTTCGGTCGCAGCGTGAGTTCCAAGACCGGCTGGACGATCAGCGAGGTCGAGTACGTCAAGCAGCACGAGCTGGACCCGTGCGACGTTCAGCCACAGCAGCTGCAGCAGCTGAGCCAGACGGCGATCATCCACGCCGGCTCAGACCTCTTCCTGCGCACGTGCTACGTGCCGGCACTCTTCCCACATCGACTCTCGGTGTACAAGTACGTTATTGTATTGTTAGTTGCTGTTCGCTTCTAACATGTGCTGACGGTTCTCCATTATGTACCCACGATCAACACTCACTGACCTAACTTTTGTGTACTCATGTTTGCTTGCCTGTCTGCAGCGCTGATGGCATGGAGTCCAATGCGCCACTCGCCACACAGAACATCGCCGGCCCGCTCTGCTTTGGAGGGGACGTTATCGGCCGCCATGTGGAGCTGCCGACGATCGCGCGCGGAGACTTTGTGGTGATCCACGACTCGGGCTCGAACACGATCTCGCTCTTCAGCCGTCACTGCAGCCGCCCAGCGCCCGCGGTCTACGGCTACCGCAACAATGGCGACGACATCTCGATCGACCTGCTCAAGCCCGCCGAGACCCCCGAGGACGTCATGCGCTTCTGGGGCTAGATAGAGCCGAAGAGCCAAAGAAGCTACTGTCGATCTTTCGCTTTCGTTTGTAGTTTGTACGACGTCTCCGTCAGTAGTAGTCGCCTTCGCTAGAACCAGCCATGTGATGGCTTGACCCATTCGTGTTTATAATAACAACATTACTGTGAATACTTGGTAATGCTCCAAACGTTGCAACTTTCTCAATTGGGCTCTTGACAGTCTGTCTTCTCTTATGCACGAGAGAAATAAATCCAGGCTGCCACTATGGAAAGCTAGGATTGCGGCTTCTGGGAGCGGAATTTCGCCACGAGCGTCTGGATCTTGCCATCCTTCAGGCGCACGAGCTGCTCCAGTTTCTGCACTTTCATCTCCAGAATCTGTAGCAAGACCGTAGGAAACCGATGCCAAGTCACCAAAACCAATCAACCCTAGATTGATATTCGTCAGAGTATCAATAGGATCGCTGCTCGTACCTGGATGGTCTCGCGCTGCTCCGCGATCGTGTTATCTCGCTCGAGGATCTCAGATCGCGTGTCAAACGATGCCACCGACTCGGCACCGCTGTTCCCATAGACTTTACTGCTGCTCGCGTGGTGCTCGCTGGCGCTGTATCCTGGGAACCCGTGGGGACTTACGGCAATTTCTGCTTCGCCACACCCACCGCCTCGCTCGTACAAAGCGTCGCCAGCTACCGAGAGCTCTTTTACCTGCGAAATCGGCTCTCGCGTCTCCGACACTTTGTCAAAGGAAGAAAGCGCTTGATGGCTCCGGACTGACGACATCCCACCTGGCGTCCCAGCGACTGAGATATTCCCACCACCACCGCCGCCGGTACTGGGGCTGCTGTGACTCGCCATGTACACGTCGTTGTTGTTGTCAAGTGGCCGCCTCGAGGTCGCCGACAGCGGCCGCTTCTCGCGATAGCTCGCGATCTACAACAGTGCACACACACGCACGCGCACATTCGTTAGACTATTGCCTAGTGTCATTGGATAAGCTCTATGGAAGCACTCAACCTTGAGCTGAAGCTTGACGAGCAGGTGCTCGACCGCCCCCGGTCGGCACTGCACGAGGTCGTCGATGTCGTCCTTGGAGAGGAAGATGTGGAGCTTCTTGAGCACTTTTCCTAACGTTCATCCATCCACGTGATGTCATCCATCAGTCAGACTCGGTGAGCATGCACGCAAATGACCACTAGACACAGCAAGCAGGGATGAACAGCGTACGATTGAGCGTGTTCCAGTTGTAGAGCTTCTGCTTGGCCGAGTTGGCGGGGCTGTAGTTGTGCATCTGCACGATCTTGGGGAAGTAGAACGCGACGACCTCGGCCGTGAGGATGCCGTCGCTGAAGTCGCGCGCGATGCTCTTCTTAGGCCGCGAGAGCGGGATCTCGTCGATCCACGCGTACAGCCGCTGCAGTGTCTCGTCGTCCAGCGGTAGGTCCATTTTACCCTGGCAATTGATCGATATCTCTTCTCAATGGTGATAAGCTCACACACAGCAGAGCCCCAACGCGGCACTGAAAGGACGCGAGAACCGTTATGAAGGGACTTGTTGAGGTATATATATTGAGCTCTAAGATTGCAAAGTCCTTCCTACATCAATTGCCAAAGCGACGCAGCGCGGCCTCGCTCATGAGCTTGCGCTTGTGCAGGTTCACACACTCGCTCGAGCAGTACTTGTACTCGAGGCGCAGGAAGGGCGACTTGCCGGCGTACTTGCCGCAGAGGTCGCACGCCTTGCCCACCGCGGCCTGACGCTCCTCCTCCTCCTTGCACGCGAGCTGCTTCTGCTGCTCCTCGGCGGCGTCCTTCTTCTGCTGCTTCTTGCGCTCCTTCGCGCGCTTGCGCTTCTCGGCCTCCTTATCCTTCTTCTTCTGCTCCATCTCGGACGTCAGCGCGGTCGGGATCTGCGACGCAGAGTAGTCCCACGCGTCCGGGTGCTCGGCCATGAAGCGACGGAACGCATTGCGCGTCTCCTTCGTGCTGCACAGAAAGTACGGCGGACGACTGCGCAAGTCCAGCAGCGACGGGTTCGCGCCGCTCTCCAGTAAGTAGCTCACCATGTTCACCGAGTCCTTCGCCGCCGCGTGGTGCAGCGCAGTCATAAAGTTCGAGTCGACCGCGTTCACAACAATGTTCCCGTCAGTAGTCGAAGTGATGTCCAGCTCCTTGAACTTGCTGAGCTCTCCGTCAAGGACTAGCTGGATGACAGGTGGGTACACCTCTGGCTCTTCTTCTTCAATGGCAGCGGCAAGTTCCCCTCCAACTTGGGCTGCTAATGCCTCTGTATTTTGTGCCTCAGCTGCCTTCTTCGACTTTGACGACGATGGCCTACTCTTCTTGGCCTTGCTCTCCGAAGGCGACGCCTCTGTGGGCAACGGCGCAAAACGCACACTGCTGAGGTCCGAACGCACGCGGCAGAGCTCCTCGAAAGTCGGTCGGAACGTCGCGAACGGGATGCGGCGCAGGCGCTTGTCGCTGGGCTGCAGCACGGGGGTCTTGCCCGCGAAGAACGTCGTTCGGTCCGTCTTCCCACTAGAAATAAAGATCAGGTCGGTCGACTGCAGCAGATCCTTCCACTGAACCAGTAGATCCGCGACGTCCTGCTTGAGCGCGCCCTCGTTGTATCGTCGTAGCGTCGCACCCGCTGACTTGGCTTTCCCACCGGAGGCGTCGTTCGCAGACTGACTCCCACCCTGTTTCCGTCGCACCGTGTAGCGCTGGAACGTCTTGTGACAGAGCGCCTTCTCTTTCTCAAAGATCGCGCCGGCAAAGCGGCCGCTGCGCAGCAGAAACACGGCCCACTTGAGCTTCGACGCACGCACTTGGTCCAGCGCTGTGTACGGATCAAAGCTCTCCTCGTCAAAGTGCGGGAGAATGTTCTTGAACACCTTGAACACGCTCTTGCCGTCCGAGTACTCGACCACGGGCTCGGTGGTGGTGTACACATCGTCGTCGTCGCCCACGTCCGAGGCCCCCGACGACGACGCCGACGATGATGCAGACGAACCATATCCTCCATCGCCTTGGCCTTCAGTGCTATCGCTCTTCTTCTTCTTGTTCGCCTTGCTGGTCTTCAGGAACTCGAGCGCGGCCTCTTCGCTGGGGATGATCGCAAGCCCCTTGCCCTTGCGCTTGAGGTTGAGGCAGTGCCAGTCGCTCCGGAAGTGCGCGTGCTGATCCGCAAGCGCGTCGAACGCCGCGATTTCGCACGTGCCACAGCGCAGCCCGATGAGCTTCTGCGTGCCGTCGTGGATCGCCGACGTCTGCACTGCGAGGCGCGCGGCCGCGGTGTCTGCTGCGTCGGAGACGGTGGCGTCGTTGACGGTAGCTGCTCGCGTGAACTGGCGGTGCTCGCCCGCGACCGCGCGCACGGTCCACTGCACCACGCGCGCGTCCGTGAGGTCGCTGAGCGCGATACGACCGTACGCGCGCTCGGTGGCGCTCTGCTTCGCGGTGGCGGCTGCTGTGGCTTTCTTCCCCATCGTGGTATGCGTGCGCTTGGCTGTGAATTGGAGAATGCTCGTCGTCAGCCCAACTGCTTGTCATCCACTGAGAGCCTCCGTAAAACCAGCTATCCTCGTTTGCTATTGATTTTTGTAAGAGGATACCTTTCTAATATCATGGTCGAGGTCTATCAAATCAAACATAAGTGGGGAAAACAGCTATTTGATAGCTATATAGAGGTATTTTCACTACAAAAAGCAAGTTTGTTAGCTGTCCTGGAAGCGATTAAAGAATGCTTGTCCAAAACGTGAGTGCTGGTTACACAGAATCAACCCGAGCCGGGTTTAGCAGAAGGTTCGTTGATTTGCGAGTATCGACTTCGCACTTATGGAGGCCTACACTGTACGGGGAAGTGCACCCATTTTCGAACAGCGAGGAAGGAAGACTGAGCATGTCGTCGCAAGCAGAGCGTGACTCAGATCGGCCGCCTCAAAGGCGAAGCGAGCATTGAAGAGAGTCTCGAGGTCTACAAGGCCTTTCGCGGTGCAAGCAAGCAGCTCTCGCTGAGTTGGCTCCTGCCAGTGGACATCTGGTTCCCGTCGTGAGTCCCTACGAAGCAAGGAGTGCTAAGATGCAGTTAGCCTAATCTAGCTAACCTTCGATCTGTTTGCCCTCACCTGCGGTTTTTGCTTGCAAAACCCTCAATACCCAGATCCTAGGGTACGTCCTCGAAGAAGAGCTCAACTTCGCGAAGTCCAGAGCAGCCGAGATGGATTTATACGAAGACGATTGCGATTACGAGGCCGAGCTAGAGCTGGTGTCGTGATTCACAGCGACAACGCCCGCCTACTTGGAGACGATCGAGAGGCTCGTGGATGACAACGTCTCGAATTGGTACGCGGCGCTCGCTACCCACTGAACCAACCACCGCAACAACGTGAATCCTCATCGTATGCGGGACGTGCTTTGTAGGTGCAACAAAGCCAAGGTGATGTAAATGCTGTCAGCATCTACTAGCGACACGAGGGTCGCTTGGCTTTTCATGTTCCAAAAGAACGTGTTGAAGTTTTTTGCTTCTCCTTCAGATGGCATCCTTTTAAAGGAGCATTTGCATTTCGATGGTAAGTTGACGTATCATCACTCTTAAGAGTGATGTTCATTGTTCAGAGTGAATGACATGCCTCTCTTTTCGAGACTTTCAGAGTTTTTTGTTCCTGTCCGGTTTTCGCTGATGTTTTGTATCGGAAACCGGACGACAACGAGGAATGACATTCTTTGACAAATCTGACCCTTTCCCTCTATTTAAGAATTTACCCCTTTATAAGGAGTACGGCTTTTGGAAAAATGTTGGAGCAGCAGCTGAGACTATTCAAGAAGTGGGTTCAGTCGATTAGCTCATCGGCACACTGTACCATGTCAAGTGGCACACTGTACCCTTTGCTTCCAGTTCTCCTTCGAAAACTCACATGGAAAACGCCGCTCAAAACAAAAAACAGAAACATAAACATACAAAACCCACGCAAAGCGAGACCGACCCCGACCGATGAAGGCGAGCGCGCTGGAGAAGCGGCGCAAGGAGCAGGCGTGTGGCACGGGCTTCAACGTGCGCCTCTGGTTCAACAGCGACCCGTGCGGCATCATCTGCGCCGCGCTCTCTTGGTTCCTCGTGCTCTACGGCGAGTGTACCGTCGTGGTGGGTCTTCCTCCCTTCACGTTTCTTCTGCTCCTTGATCTATCGACCGATCCTATCTGCTAATAGTCGAGTACTGTCTTGCGCTCTCTGTGCGTAATAGGGTGTCGTTATCTACCCGTGGATGGGGCTCTCGCTGTTGGGACTGGTGAACATTGGCGCGTTCACGACAATCTGTTTCTTGGCGCTGGTGTCGCATGGAAAAGGTCCGCTTACGCCTTGTCGGTTGAAGGGCGAGAGGAGATAGATATATCGCGTCGACTCTGTTGTACGGCAATAAGCATCTTACTAACTTGTACACTTGTGCCGTTTTGCCTCTAGCGATGCTGACGGACCCTGGTGCGGTCCCACAGAGCGCGCTGCCGCTTGCACTGATCGACTCGTCGAAAGAGGACATCGCGCGGTGAGTCCTTTGGCTTTCACGCGGCACGATTTGATCTGTTGAAACTACTTGACTGAACTCTCTATTTGATTGCCTTCGTACCTGATAGCATTGAAGACCAGAAGTACCGCACGTGCCGTCGCTGCCGCCAGTTCAAGCCCGGTCGCGCACACCACTGCTCGATCTGCGACCGCTGCGTGATCAAGATGGACCACCACTGTCCGTGGGTGAACAACTGCGTGGGGCTGGGCAACCACAAGTTCTTTCTGCTCTTCATCTTCTACGTGTTCGTGCTCTCGCTCTACGCGCTCGTGCTCGTCTCGCTCCGCTACGCGCACTGCGTGAATGAAAAGTACGTACTTGAAAAGATTACCATCATCAGAAGGAGATTCCCACACTGACTAACCAACCATTGTGCTGTTGTGCATGAAAAACAAGTAGCTGTCCAAGCTACGGCGCGCTCCGCGTCGTGTTCCTCGTGCTCGAAGCCGTTCTCTTTGGGCTCTTCACGATGTGCATGATGTGTGACCAGTACAGTGTGATCACGACCGGCACGACGCAGATCGACCGCTTCAAGGGCGAAGTGACAGACTCGCTCGGCATCCGCGAGGTGTTTGGCGGCGCCAGCAAGCGCTTCGCGCTCCACTGGCTGCTGCCTGTGAGCATTTGGTTCCCGACGTACGTCCGTCGCATTTGCTTGATCGAGATCGTTGGTTTCATTCCAGGACAGATGATTTGTTTGTCCTGGATCGAAGCTGTTGTTGATGTCCTGTTCTTGTCCTTTTTCTAAACTGATTTTTGTGTGTTGTGTCCTGTTTTGTCCTGAATAGATCACTCAAGAACCAGATCCTTGGGTACGTGCTCGAGTCGGAGCTGGCGTGCACGGAAGACGAGTCGACAGAGACGGATTCGTTCCTGCCCGACTCTCCGGACGCGTCAACATCGGTGACGATGACCGAGACGCTCGAGGGTGGCTGGTCCGTCGAGAAGCGCGTGCCGAGCAGTTCGGTCCAGGTCGTGTAGCACTTGCGCGGGCGAGTTCTCCCAATTCCATATTGGTATCCAAAATCACAAAATGCCTCCAGTTTCTATTGTGCTTCACTATCTTTACCACCAAGGTGAAGGTGACAATGGAACCAATTTCGCTCCACAAGTGGCCACAGAATGCACACCCAAGTGCATCCACCAGATGGGATTTGGATCGGACTCGGAACTGCACACAACACAAATAGTCGCACAACCGAATACATTCTCCATAGATGCCAACAAGAAGACGATCACTGAAAGACACGAAGATGCGATTAAAGTCCATTTCTTCCTGCTACAAATGTAAAAAAACCTCCTAACCTCCCTCTATGCAACACACTCGAATCACTAACTCCACACAAACAAACAGAGGGCAAACCAAACCAAACCAATCAAATAGGAAAAAGGAATGGGGAGGTGGGGGCGGCTTTTATCTTACAAGATATGGGCATGAAATAGAGGGGGCTGGGGTGGACTCACTCGAAGTGGTGCGAGTTTGCTTGGCTTGGCTGACTAGCTGGACGCGCTTACGCAATCACGCCGGCCTCCTTGAGTGCGCGGTGCGCGTTGCACGCGTGCTTCTTCAGCCGCGGGTCCTCGATCGTCTGCCAGTCCGTCACCAGCTTCAGTACCTTGCCCGCGTTCTCTGCTTTTGCTAACTCGTCGTGGTACAACGGGCACAAGCTCTCTACCACATGGAGGCTTTCCCGCTGTACCTCTGGGTTCACGTCCGGTCCGCCGGCGGCGCAGTCCACGATGAACTGCCAGCCCTTGGACGCCACGAACGCCTGGCGACACTCAGGGTGGTCACACAGGCGCGACAGCGCTACGCCGACTAATCTCGCGACGTTGCTGTTCTTGGACTGGCCCAGCGCAACGAGCTGTGGGATCAGCACCGCCATCTCTGGACGAGCGGCTTCGTCCTGCGCCGACAGCGAGATCGCGCCGAGCACGCCCTGCAGCTGGGTGTCCACGTACTTACTCTCAAGCAGTCCCTTAATGGCCATGACGCCGTCGCGGAGGTTCGCGCTTGTCAGCACGGATTTTGGCAACGCCTTTGGCGCTGGACGCTTGACGCCAGCTCCCGGCTGGGTCTTCTCCACAAGGTACTGGTTGCGCTTGAAAGAGGCCTTGAGCTCGCCGTATAGGTGCATCAGCGCCGTGATGTCGCCTTCCCGTCGCTGCACTTCCACGACGTACTCCTTGCTCGTCTTGAAGAAGATGATGTTGAGGTTCACGCGCTGGGCGCCGCCATTGCGGCGGTAGTCCACCTTCCACTTGCACTTGTCCGTCTTGAACTCAAAGTCCGTGTCCAGCTCGCACAGCTTGCGGCCGACCACGCTGCACACGCGCTGGATCGCTTCCAGCTTCACGTGGAAGTGCGTGTGGAGCTCGAGGCGGAACGGCGGCGGCGGCAGGTCGCGTGGGGCTACGCCGACATACTTGGTCTTGTCCGTGCGCACGCCAAAGCTCGGCGCGGCTTCCGATTTCTTGATCCCGATCGAGAATGCGCTTGGTCCGCCCACCTTCTGCTTGCCGGCGGCGAACGCCATCGGGCCGGCTGGCGGGGCGACACCCGCGAAGCCTCCCATCATTCCGCGTGGACCGCTCATGAGTCCCAGCGACGGCGGTCCCGCGGCCGAGATCGTCTTGGCCATCGATCGGTAGTGGATCTGATCGGGCTCGTCACCAAGACCGAATGTGCGGTACACCGGCTTGGCGGCGGCGGCGTCGTCCTGTTCGTGGGCGGCGGCACTGGCGGCGTCCACGGGGGTTGTTGCCGAAGCCGCAGGCTTGCGCTCGTCGTCCGCCGCGTTCTTCTTGAGGTCTCCGTCCATACTGCTCTTCTCGTCGTCTCGTGTGGGTGTATGTCTCGTGCTGCTCGGAGGCTTCCGGTCTGGTCTGGTCTCTCTGGAGGCGGCGCGCGATTTCGGGAAATGGGACCTGCTGCTGTTCCGCGCGCTGGCAAAAGGCTGCGCAGCGGCTGTTCTTGTTGTGAGTTTGTCCAGAAATAGTGTCCAAACGAGCGTGCTGCTTGATGTACGCGCGCAAGCTATTTTTGGAAACGCGTGCTTTTTTTATCCACAGAAAGCCAGGTAGGGCTAGGAGATATACCCCTACCCGCCTGTCGTTTGCTGATGCTAATACGAGGCAGAAAGATGTCTAAAACAGTTTATGAAAGCGGTTCGCTTGATCTATTTCACGTGTGGACGCCAAAAAACTTGTCTGAAGTATGCAGTATTTTGGTCGCGATAAGATCCTGGCGGCTAAAACGTCGATTCAATATGATAAAGCTGACTACGAGCAGCTGTAAATTGCGCGAGCAGCTGTAAAAGCGCCTTCGCCCAGATGGCAAGCGAGAACACAACAGCGGAAAGACAGGAGCTTCTCCGGAGCCAGCTGGCGCGCGAGATCGGTCACACACGCTGATGATAGATAGCAAGAGAGCGCAAGACGTGTAGCAGAGATCCAGCGCCGCCATCATCCGCCAGCCAGTCGACAATCACCTGCGTGAAGAAGCCCACATACACAGGACGCTCTCGCACTTGTCAAACTCAAAGGTGTCTCCCCACACACACATCTGCGTTTTCATTCATCATCATCATCAGCGGAGGACGATGATGAAACTTGAAGGACGGGTGGTGACCCGCATGCGCCACTGCTTTGCCGCTTGCTGCTGGGTTTTGTATGGACGAATGTGATGAACAAATGGGTGGGGTGGTGATTCTGTATGGGCGAATGTATCCCATACTGTCGTCCATACAAAAATTGATTTTTTCGAAAAAATAAATCAGCCGCGGAACGCGCGCGCACCTTTCGCGCCTTCACGCGAACTCGCAGCGCGCACGCAGAGAACGCGTCCTATTTTGTCACACACTGCAGATATCTTGATCTGAGTATACCCTTGCAGTGGCGGCCCGTCTTTGTCCGAATGGTAGATAATCCTGCAGACATCTTGATCTGAGTATGCTTTGCAGTGGTCGATATAACAGCCTCTGACTGTTATGAAAACATCCAGTGATTTTTAACAATCGATATTGGACACACTTTTTCAGTTAATTAAAAAATCGTCCGAGTCAGTGAGGCTGCTGGCCTCTTTCGTTGGCACCTGACAGTCTGACTGACTGGCTGGTCACGATGCGGATTACCACCACCACTTTTGTGCTCATGAGCTCTTGCTGAGTTTCTCTTGGTCCAGATGGCCACGCTGCTCGCGTGCCGAAACCACGTGGAGGTGGATGCGTGGATATCCTCCCCCAGTTGCTGCTGTTGGTGCACCGCCATGTTGCGTGGAAGCACACAATGCACCACAGAAGCCATGACGTTACTGCGCGCGTACTGCTGAATACCTCAGCTGCCTCCTGTCTTGTTGCGTGAGTGGCTGGCTTTTCGGTAATCACACGCCGGTGGGAGTGTGGCTGGTCACTTCTTGTCTTTCCTGTCAATCTCTGAGAGTGTCGACTGTGTGTGTGTAGCTGGCTGGTAAGCCCCTCAATGAATGCATCGAAGCCGCGACGACACACCGACTGACTACTGGATCATGTTCTGACTCTCGCGATCCGATATTTGTGGAGTCTCCACAGAGGCGAAGAGCGCATTTACTGTTATGACACACACACAACCCCTACTACCTTAGTGGATGCCAGAATTTCCAGATACAGAAAGATGCGGAGTGAGTCGCTTCACTCTTTAATGAAGCACAGCGGAGTACCAGCAGCAAGTGTGTGTGCGACGCAATTCATGCCGTCGAAGCTGGTGGATCATGCATGCATGTAGAAGACAGTTGGCACAAATTTGTGGAGCGATAACGAACAAGAATATGTTGATACAACAATGTTGACCAGGTCAGATGCCTGAGAGATTCGTGATTCAAGAAGGCAGCAGGAGTTGCATCGCTAAACACAACAACGTGTGTCTAACATGCTGCAGGTAAAATAACTTTGAGTTCCGAAAAACGGATCGAGACCCTCGCGTCCAAAGTCAAACCAACTCCGCCAACTGTTGTCAGCATTCAAGTGGGTAACTACGCTTCAGTGTATGCGTGTCTGTTTACGGTGGAGGCTTGTATTGAGTCGAAGTATTTTGAAATCCGCAGAACGGCATCCTTCTGCCGCTGCTGCTGCTTTGTGTAGATGAGGGACTGTAGCAGCCACATTCTCACATTCACTGTCTGCCTGTGACTTGCAACGATATGATGGCATCTAGAACGAACAGCAAGGCAGTGCGCGTGGTGTCCTATGGTTAAAGACGCCACTGTTTTTTAACCGCTTATAGACTGCTTCAGGCGTTGATGTTAAGTTGTTCTGCAACACATTTGCGCCGTGAATTCCAACGCTTGTGAACGCGTTGTAAGGTGTTGTATGTTGTATGTTGGAAAATACAGGAGGAGGAAATGCAAAACTGAAGCGCTTCTCGTCGCGCGCAGGACGCTCAAGGTCCTGATTGGTTGTTTGACTGACTTCACTAGACTGGTGGCTTAACCGCTGCCCGAGTACTTGAGCAGCATGATGCCGAACGCGATGATCACGATACCACAGTAGAACGAAGTGACGAAGTTCGAACCCTTCGGGTCGAAGCGGAAGGCGCCAGGGAGCAGCTCCTTGAGCGTGATGCACGTGAGCATGCCGGCGACCATGGCGTAGAGCGTGGCCTGGAGCGCGAAGCTCATGCCACCCGACACCGCCACCCAGCCGATGAACGCTCCGAGCGGCTGCGCGATGCCAGAGAGCAGCGTCCACTTGAACGCCTCGAACTTACTGCCCGTGGCGTAGTACACTGGCGCGGCAATGGCGACACCTTCTGGTAGGTTGTGCAGGATGATACCAATCGAGAGGATGATACCACTGCGGAGACCCTGGAGTGAGGACACGAAGAGCGCAAGACCCTCTGGGAAGTTGTGGATGGCGATAGCGATGCCGCTCATCACACCGGCGCGACGGTACTCTTCTCTCTCGGCAAGCTGGTCCGAGGTCAACTCGCCATCGACCACTGGGCTGTTGAGCGCGTGGTTGTGCGGGTCGTTTGGCGTGCCGTCCGCTGGGGACTGGAACTCGCCCTTCTCAGCGTCGCCGCTCGCCATCGCCTTGCCGTTCACAGGGGACAGCGCGCTATGCGAGTGGCGAGGGTGGCCATTGCGCTCGAGCACAGTGTGCACGATGTACTCGACCGCAAGGATGATTGCCATGCCGAGCGTGAACGCGCCGATGGTCGCGAGCCACGAGTGGCCGTTGCACACCTTGTCGCAGACACCAGCCGAACCACCACCACCGCCGTTTTCGTACGCTTCTGGGTCCACGACACCGCCGACAGTGAACGTCGCGCGGTAGTAAGCCGTAGCTTCTGGCCACAAGTCCGCGAACGAGATGAACACCATGACACCAGCCGAGAGCGAGAACGCGACCGAGAGCGACTTAGAGCTGCTCAAGAACATAAGGCGCTCCACTGAGATCACGAGCACCGACAGGGTCGTGGCCATGCCACCGAGCACACTCATGCCCATGGCGGTCCACACAACCGTGTTGTCAATCACACCAGTGATCGCGACGATACCGTCATCATCCGGGGCATCGTCGTCTGTGTCCGTCAACTTGAAGTAGCTCATCATGCTGTTCTCTTCGTGCTCGAGGATGTGGCAATGCGCCACGTACGGCTCCGAGGTGTCAAAGTTGTACTCGGCTGGGCCACGGGTCGAGCCCTCGATCAAGAACTCGTCTGGGGTACACGCGACGTAGCAGACCTGGGTGATTGTGTTTGGTGGACGAGTGTCGGCGTTCGGAATCACGACCACGTCCTTAAGTGAGTTGGTGTCGATCTCGTCGTCGCTTGGACCACACTGGGCGTTCACCAAGTGCCAGTGGAACGGGTGCGGGTCGTCGGTCGGGTTCTTGAACGTCCAGCGCTCGACCTTGCCTTTGGTGCACGCCAGCGTACTCTTGATCGTCGTCATGTTGATCTCCTGATCGCGGTAGCGGATCATCGACTTGGACGGACACGCGAGCGAGTACTCCATCTCACCGAGGAAGATTGCGCGCTGCTTGCCGCCCAAGTCCTTCCAGAGCGCCTTGAGGTCCTTGAACTTGGTGAGCTGCTCCGGGATCTCGCGCTTCACCATCGTCGATGTCTTGAGCTTGGCCACGACGCGCAGCTCCATGATGCGAGGGTCGTACGGTGTGTCCTGCTCGATCGTCGGGATGTCGGTCAGCTCCCACTTCGTACCGTCGGCCGAGTCTGTGAAGTCACACATGAGCTCCACGCGCTCGAACGGGTACACGTTCAGGTACGTTGGCAGCTTCTCGGTCTTCTGCAGGAAGCCCGAGTCCTTGGCGATCACCACACACTTGTCCGCGAACGGAATCGAGAAGTTGTAGTTGCGCGAGTTGGCGTTGTTCGTCAGGCGGAAGCGCACTTGAGCGTTCGGCACCTCCAGGTACGGCATCACCACACCGTTGACAATGTTGACCGTGCCGAACGACTCGGGGATCCACATCGTCACGTCCGAGCCCTGGCAGTTATCGTCTGAGTACATGAGCGCACCCTTGTTGTTGATGAGACGATCGCCGATCGCGAGCGGGATGTCGGTCTCGACGTCCACGTTGATCGCAGCCTCGCGTGCCTTGTCTTCAATGATATAGAGACCGAAGAGACCCGCCCAGACGTTCAAGCGCGTCAGACCATTCGCGTGGTCGTGGTACAGCTTGGTGGCCGCCGACTGGTTGTTCAGGTAGACCATCTCCTGCGACTGGTTCTTGTAGATTGACCGAAACGGCAGACCGTCGTACTTGGCCGGCGACTCGAGACCGTGCACGTGCACGACGACTGGCACGCCGCAGTACGGATAGCAGCCCGACTCCATGATCGTCAGCGAGGACTCGACCGAGTCATCCAAAAGGTGAGGCGAGGACAGCTCGTTGAACCAGCGCACGGAAATCGGCACGCCCTTGGCGACCTTGATCGTCGGGCCAGGGAACGTCGGCGTCGAGTTTGTGAGCGCGTAGCCATAGATGTCGCCGGAGATCGAGCCGTCCGC